>VDFB02341726.1:0-86615 GCA_007258455.2 Sequoia sempervirens
CTTGTTTTTGTTAGAGTTGTATCTAGTGTGAGTGGGATCAATGCAAGTCAAGTGAGTGGGTGGATACATGGGTTCCACAGTATCTAACTCCTTTCTCTCAAACAATAGCCCTGACAAATGACACAATGTAAAGTTCAATTGATTACGATTGTCTTTCAGTTCTACTATAGCTAGGACAAGTTCTTGCATTGCAACTTGATTGTCCTAAGAAGGTAATATGAACTCTATCAATGTGATTCACTTCATTGTGAATATTTGCATTACCAATTTATCATCATTTAGGTTTTTTAGAATAATATAGATTTTTTAGTCTAAGCATCTTTTCTATTGTGATAATATAGATTTTTCATTTCACAACTTTTGTGATATTCCTAGCATGATTGATCATGGACCTGCTACAACAATAGCTAGCTCTGATCCATTCCAAGAGGTATGCATAATAGATTAAAATAATATAGATTGGTTATTGTAAGCGTCTTTTATAGTTTGCATTACCATCTCATCATCAATTAGGTCATTTAGAATAATATAGATTGGTTATTCTAAGAATCTTTTATAGTTTGCATTACCAATTCATCATCATTCAAGTTGTTTAGAATAATATATATTTATTAGTCTAAGAATCTTTTCTATTGTGACAATTTAGATTTCTCATTCGACAACTTTTGTGATATTTTTGGCATGATTGATCATGGACTTGCTACAACAATATCCAACTCCGATCCTTTTGGAGAGGTATGCAACATATTACAATAATATAGATTGGTTATTGTAAGCATCTTTTATAGTTTGCATTACCATCTCATCATACATTAGGTCATTTACAATAATATAGATTGGTTATTCTAAGCATATTTTATAGTTTGCATTACTGATTCATCATCATTCAGGTTGTTTAGAATAATATAGATTTGTTATTCTAAGCATCTTTTCTATTGTAACAATATAGATTTTTCATTTGACAACTTTAGTGATATTTCTAGCATGATTGATCATGGATCTACTACAACAATAGCTAGCTTTGATCCTTTCAAAGAGGTATGTGATAGATTACAATAATATAGATTTGTTATTGTAAGCATTTTTTACAGTTTTCATTACCATCTCATCATCAATTAGGTCATTTAGAATAATATAGATTGGTCATTCTAAGCATCTTTTCTATTTTATGTAGTTTAACTGCTAGCTTGATGGTTTGTACAGGTGCTTGTCACTGCGGAATGTCAACATGCTACTCTTGTGGAAGAATGTGCCCCAAATGCCTCCAATAGGAAAATTTTGTAAATTTTGAATTTTCAAATGTGAAACAATGTAAAAAGGTCATAACTGTGTATGGGCATGATCTATATCTAGTGATATTTTTTGAAATATGGATCAAATGTCTAGCATTGTATAAAGGGTATGTTTAAAATGTAAAGGGGTCTATATTTTGGAAACTCATAGGTTGAAATAGTCATACAGGTGTATGCTTTGTTACTATTATTGGGACAATTCTGTAAGAGCTTTTTATACTTAATTGAGCTACAACCAGAGGTTTTCCTCCTAGTTCTTTCCTGTTGGTATGCTCATTTGGATCAGGTTTTGTAATATCTCCTATTTATATATAATAAATTACAATGGCTTGCCACTTTTTCCAAAAAATATGTAAAAAGGTCATGTGAAGGTCATTTCCAATGTAATTGAGTCTTTGATCTAGCAAAGTGGAAACAAGGTATTTGGGTGTGCATGATGTTCAAGTTGATTGGGTAAGATTTTTCTAATGCAAGAACTAGGTGGCTTTAAATAGCACATCACAATTCAAGATGATTCAAACTCCAATTTGATCCTCAAACCCAAACTTGGGTGCAACTTCACTAAAATAGTTACTCTTCCTAGTAGGTTTGTAGAACTCTTTTGCTCACTTTTCACAGCAAGGAATAGCTCAACCGAGCAACCCTTGACACTTTCAAAACTTCAGTAGGTTCCTTTGAAACAAATACTTTAGACTAGCACTCTTTTGTTGTTGAAGACCCCCAAATAGGCCCATTTTACAAAGAGACTCATATTTAAACATTTCCCAAACCTGAAATTTTGACAGGACAACATTAAACAACCTACCAATCTACCAAAACCACATTTGTTCTTTTGAGATACGCTTTCTAAAGCTCTATTTTAATAAACCTCATTTTTAGCAACTTTCATGAGGTTTTTAAGGAAATAAATGTTTCCAACCTCGCCACACCCTATAAACTCATCAAAAACATCTATTAGGACCTACACAAGCTTGATCCAACCTTAAATCTTGCTTCCCCCATGTTTCAATGACATTAATTTATGTTGTAACCACCATTTTCCACCTAATTTCACTCATTTTTGTCATGCATCGAAACTTACCAACTCAACTACAGACCTTTCGAGCTCTTTAAATCCACATAGTCACCTTTTACAGTCCTAATAACATCTACCATGGCCATGCCATTGAGCTACAAACTGTATAATAGATGGTATGGCCTTTTAGCACTTTGGACTCTTAAGGGAAATCACCAATCCAATGTAGCTTGAAGTGATTTTTCATATTTGGGTGAAAAAGAGGACCACGTACCCATCCAGATGTATTGGAAAAGTGTATTTTGCCATACGAGTTACAAAATGAAAGTTGCACCACTTTGCAACTTTACATTGCTTGCATTTAACAATTTTTTCCTCAATTGAAAACTTGTCACCACAAAAAATGCCTATAGGATAGAAAAAAATGAGAGAGGTTATTGTAGAGGGTCCCAACACAATCCCATAGCCTCAGAAATAGAGTCTGAAAGTGTCACGGTTTCTAAGAAATAGCCCTTTAAAGATTGTTTCCTTTTAGCACTTTGGACTCTTAGGGGAAATCATTGGTCCAATGTAGCTTGGAGTGATTTGGTGTATTTGGGTGTAAAAGAGGACCATCCAGATGTGTTGGAATAGTCTATTTCATCGTACAAGTTGTAGAATGAAAGTCGCACCACTTTGTAAAGTTACACTACTTACATTTGACTTTTTCCTCAACTCAAAACTCATCACCATAGGAAAATTCCTCCAAGATAGCAAAAAATGAGAGAGATTATTGTAGAGGGTCCCAACAAAATCCCATATCCTCAAACGAAGAGTCTGTAAGCATCATGATTTCCAAGAAATAGCCCTTTAAATATTCTTTCCTTTTAACACTTTGGACTCTTAAGGGAAATTGTTGATCCAATGTAGATCAGAGTGATTCAGTGTATTTGGGTGCAAAAGAGGACCATCCCTAGTGTAAACGTACCCATCTAGATGTGTTAGAACAATCTATTTGGTCATACAAGTTACATAATGAAAGTTTCACCACTTTGCATCTTTACACTACTTTCATTTGACAACTTTTCACTCAAATGAAAACTCTTCACCACGGGAAAACACCTTTGAGATAGCAAAAATCGAGAGAGGTTATTGTAGAGGTTCCCAACATGTTAGAACAATCGGTTTGGTGGTACGAGTTGCAGAAAAAAACAACTTCGAGGCTTCTAGTGGTATAATTACCATAACTTATTCAAATCTCCATAAAATTTTGCCAAACCAAAGGCATTTAAAAGCTAACTCAATTATCTAACCATACCACACATGTGAAAATCATAATGAGGCCATACAGACCATACAAAAGTAAAATAATAGCACAAGACATTGGAAAAATACAAAAATCTTCTTCCTCAAAGATGCAAATTCTTATTTTCAACTTCTCCAACCTTGAGGTCATGTTTACAAGATTTATTTATGCCCTTACAAGTAGTTTTCAGCCTCCAACTGAACTCCAACACTGATTTTCACACGAAGAAAAGCCATGAGACCATAGCTTGTTGCTTACTATTATGCTTTGATTATTTTTTTCCAAGCATCCATAGCTTGTTATAAATCACTTGTTTTATGCTTTTAGCCATAGTAGAAAGGTAGTGAACGATAAAACACTTTGGTAGACATGCATGAAAAATGTGGTAGCATAGACAAACTTTTGAAAAAAAATCCTCAAAGAAATAAGGTCTCATGGTGATGGAATGCCATGAGAATCAAACTTGCTTTTGATTGTCATGGAATTCCATCACCATGAGACCTCATTTCTTTGAGGCATTTTTTCAAATAGTTCATTTCCTTGTCTATGCTATTGCTTACTATTATGCTTTTATAGAATTTTTCCAAGCATCCATAGCTTGTCGAAAGCACCTGTTTTAGACTTTTAGCCATAGTAGCAAGGTACTGAATTGTTTGATAAAATGCTTTGGTAGAAATGTATGAAAAATGTGGTAGCATAGAAAAGACAATGAACTATTTGAAAAACTTCCTGAGAAAAGAAATGTGGTCTCATGGTGATGGAATGCCATGACATGCACATTGAGACGACATTTCTTTGAGGCATTTTTTTCGAATAGTCCACTGCCTTGTCTATGCTATTTCTTATTATTATGATTTGATAGATATTTTATAGTGCAAGGAAAGGGGTGGAAAAGGTCACAAAAACTCAAAATAACACAATTTCAAACTTTGATGAAGGATCCAAACCCAACAATGGGGTTTTGCACCATTTCAGCTATTCACCAACTAGGGCACCTATACCTAGTTCTCATTCAATTCCATTGTAGATGATAGACTAAAGACAGGAAAAAAAAAACTTTTTGAGCACTCTTTAACACATTTTTCAACATATCAAAAAGGTTCATGATGTTACTTTGGAACAAATTTGTCTAATTTGACCTGTAGTGCTATAAGTAGGCCTAAATAGGCCACTTTTACAAAGGAGGTGTGCTCAAATTGACTCACAGAATCCAAATAACTTCACCAATAGACTCCTTGGGTGGAAAAACATATGAATCCAACATTTATTTGAAAAAATATTCTAAAAATGTTGTTGATCCACACTATTCTCTTAATTTCCTAGCTTAACACATGAGAAAATCAAGCTAGGGCTCAATCAAAAATCCATGAAATGTACTTTCTAAGCCTTGCAACCAAAAAAATATAATAAATCACCCCAAAAATCATCATTCCACCAGTTTTCACAAAATTCTGATGGTGGAATGATGAGATTTTATATTTTTACTAATCTCAACCCTTGAAAATGAGGGTTTCAAACCACCCGACAGAAAAATACTTTGAACTAATTCAATTTCCAATGAAATCAATCCAAATAAGAATTGAATGAAATATAAGACATAGATCTAACTAATCCCAATGATTTTCTAGCATAAATCTTCCATACGAAACTATATTGAGCTCGACAAGTTATGAAAACACACAAATTTTGTAGAAAAATAGAGAAAAATTATATTATTCACTTCAAAATGATTCAATCTTCATGCCTCAAATAATTCAAAGGATTTTCAACATATTTCCCACCATATTACATCATTTACAAGCAAGAATTCAGGTGGGAGAGCATTAATCCTCCTCTAACATGCAAAGTTGATAAGTTGTACAAAGCAACTTCAATACTATTTTTAGTATCTTTTCAAAACATAGATCCCATAAGGCCTTTATTACAATATTTTTTTTCTAATAGACCTTATTAACACACAATAAAACTAGAACCCAAAAGTTGACTCACTAATGGTGCAGGAGCACCTGCTTATTTCAATCAATTTTCTCTAGTTGCTACATGAAGAGTTGGGTCTTGGTGATGGAGTTTGAGTTGTTTAGGTTTTTAGTCTCTAAATAAGGTCAATGAATGCCATTTTTGATGTAATTGGAAACTTTGGGGTCTTTTGAGACCACATTGCAAAAGTTGTAAATCTTGTTGGAAAATTTGTCAAGTTTGATAAAAAGTTGTCAAGATAGGTTGAATGTCATTCTTTTCAGTGTGTGGTTATGTTTTTGGATTCAATAAGGTCTAAGTAGACCATCTCTAATGTTTTAGGAGTCTAGGAGAGTCAAATTGCAAAATGAGCAAAAATGTTGTCAATAAAATATGTAAAAAGTGCAATTTTGTAAGTTCCAATGACCATAAGGAGTTTGAAAATTGGTTGAAGTCAGTTTTTGGATGGTAGTTGGTGTCTTTTATGTTTCAAAAGGCCTCTTGTGTTCTATTTTGAGGTTGGAGAAACCAAGTTTGAAAGAGAATCAATAAAATATTGTTATCTCCATGCAAATTTATGTGTTTTTCTAGAATTCTTGAAGTTTCTTGGTACTGTATGGTTAAATACAATGTGGTTGTTCTATCTTTTTAATGGAAACTAGTGGTTAGCATAGTTAACTTCTTCACAAATTTGGTTTGAAGTAATTTCATTCATTTTTGCACATTTAAGAGGCATTTTACTGGAGGTCAGTCTGTGAGCCCTACTCCAAAGGTTTGAGTGCATTTAAAATGGAGTTTTAAGCCTTCCACACCCTCTATGATATTGTAACTCATTGGATAGGCTTAGTTACGATAGATAAACATGTTTTCATTGTTTCTTGTGTAGAGGAGGTTAGGATTATGATTTTTGGTGATGCCCTAGATTGCATTTGGGGTCTTTTTGCATGAAAAAGTGAGGTTAGAGAGGGTTAAAGTGGGAATTGTTTGAAGGAAGTCACTTTTCTTTTTCTTTTAAGCTTGTGCAGGGTTATTCAAGGGTGTTGGAATTGGTGGTAAAGTTTTGGGAAGTTTGAAAGTAGGTTTTTCTATAAACCCTTGCCAAGTTTAAGAAATTTTTGGGTTTTGTGGAATAGGGTCTTAGAGGGCATGTTATAGAGGATAAATGGGAAAATTTGAGGTTTTTTTTATATTTTGAGTGCTTCCCCAACAAGTTTTAGGGTCTATGAAGTGTTCCAAGGGTCGTTGCTTTGGAAATTTGGCCTAATTGGCTAGGTTAAGTAGTGTAGTTTGCATGATTTGTGAAAGTTATTCCAAAGGAGTCCTATGTGAGTTGGAAATGCATTGAAGGGGACTAAAATGGGTGTCTATAATGATGATTAGTTGTAGGAGTTGTTAAAGAGATCTGAGAGTTAAGTTGAGAAAATTGGAGTTGTTGACCTACAAGCTTGAATAAGTTGAAAGATTGGAAAATAAGTCTGGATTGACTTTGTAAAAGGAAAGGTTGTTAGGAATACCTTTTATTGTGAAAGTGAGTTGTTTTTCATCCTTTTTTGCATCAAATAACCATCACCTAGTCCTTTTTTTCCAAGGTGCTCCTGCACTATTTTCCAAGCATCCATATAGCTTGTTTGAAAGCATCTATTTTAGGGTTTTAGTCATAGCAGCAAGGCAGTGAACTATTTGATAAAATGCTTTCGTAGATGTATGAAAAATGTGGTAGCATATACAAGGCAGTGAACTATTTGAAAAAATTCATCAAAAGAACTTCATGGTGATGGAATGTCATGACAATCTATAGCACTTTCTGATTCCATCACCATGGTTTCATTGAATTTTCTAAGATATTGCTTACTATTATTCTTTTGATATATTTTTTCCAAGCATCCATAGCTTGTTTGAAAGCACCTATTTTAGGCTTTTAGCCATAGTGACAAGGCAATGAAATGTTTGATAGAATGCTTTGATAAACATGTATGAAAAATGTGGTAGCATAGACAAGGTAGTGAACTATTTGAAAAAATTCCTCAAAGAAGTGAGGTCTCATGGTGATGGAATGCCATGACAATCAAAATAAATTTTGATTGTCATGGCGTTCCATCACCATGAGACCTCACTTCTTTGAGGCAAATTTTCAAATAGTTCATTTCCTTGTCTATGCTATTACTTACTATAATGCTTTGATATAATTTTTCCAAGCATCCATAGCTTGTTTGAAAGCATTTGTTTTAGGATTTTAGCCATACCAACAAGTCAATGAACTATTTGATAAAAAGCTTTGGTAGACATGTATGAAAAATGTGGTAGCATAGACAATGTAGTGATCTGTTTGAAAAAATGCCTCAAAGAAATGTGATCTCATAGAATGCCATGACAAACAAATGCAATTGAAAACTACTCCTTGTTATTAGTTATGCAATGTGAAGTAATTTCATAACTGCTTAGGTTGAATTTTTTCATCTATCAGCATCTAGTTGTTAGTTATGCAATGTGAAGTAATGCTTTGAGTTTGAAAGATGTGTAAAGCAATGTAATCAGTGATACGAATATAAACTACATAATATAACCATTATTTTTTATGCTATTGTACATTGATATTTAACCATTGCTCAAGATTAAATTTTTGAAGAGTTTAATCATGCAAATGAGGAACAAATTATTTCGATTCTCAACTTCTATATATCAAATTATCCAATAATCAAGTGTATGTCCATATACAAAAATGGCATCAATGCCAACTCAAACAAAGTTTTACAAAATGTGGCATATGCCATCTCGATATCTATTCAAAATTTACATGGAAAAATGTCTATCTCATCCTTAACTACTAGTGGATCATCAAAATGGAGCTTCTTTGAAGCACTCTTTGACTGTGAAGGTAGCTACACAAGAAAAATTCAAACTACAATTGAGATTAGTTATAATATATAATTTAAAATTGAATAATTAACATCAAAATCAATATACATTGAATTATAATTGAACTCTAAAATTGAAATCTTGATTACCTCAAATATATGTCTCTTCAAAGGGTCAGGAGTCCTAGAATATGCCCCTCTCAAAGAACCAATCAAACCAACGTTTGAAATTTCAATCTATATATGTGAAAAAAAAACATAAAATTGATACAAGTTATCATACAATTGTTGGTAATATGAACATATTTACCAAACACAAAATCAAATAAACACATACCTCTTTAGGAATCTCTTTTTTCTTTATCTCCTTCAGGTGTTTCGACACCTCCTCCTTGAGTTGTTTCAACATCTACTCCTTGAGGTGTTCTAATACCTACTCCTTTAGGCATTATGACACTTGTCAACAAGGATGTATAGCTCATAACCGCCTGTACATAAAAATGACAAGTACATATGAAACTACCAATCTATGTCGATGTATGTATAATCAATATAAGATCTTTAAAATCTTAATTCACTCAAATTTGAGTTCAATTACCTTTCCCTTATCTACCATTGCACCTCCATAGTCTAGATAGTGTTGCACCTCACTCACACTAGATGTTTCCTACAAGAGGAAAATAAGATAAAGATATAAGTTAATATATAATTTCATTAATGGAAATTCAAATGACAAGCAAGATATAATAAAAAAATGTAAAAAAGTGAGTGCGAAAATATATATTGTGTGCATGTCCAAGCCAAATGAAATGGCCCTAAGGGTGTTATCAATCAGGTCTGTGTAAGCTCCTCCTCAGATGTCAACTGTTAAATAGACCATGTAAATAAATATTAGTACTTGGCACTATCTCTTATTAGTATTCATTTAAAAACAATTGCAAGTTATGAATTTACAACTTAAATCTTAGCTGTGTAACTATTCCAACATCCCATTCTCTACTAGGAGAGGAATTTGTAGGGTGCACTCCAATCCCCTACATCTAATCTCCTATAATCTCCACATCATGGAGGTCATAATCAGAAGTGTCCAAGGGATGATCAACATATTTGGTGGAACATAGTGCAAGTATGTGGCACACAAATATGTGGACCTAGGGAGGATGATGCAGTAGCACTCAATCCATCACCAACATCACCAACATGTGGCTGAGCTACTGTAGCAGTATGGGAAACCAAAAGATCACTCAAAGAGTGAATAGCCTGAATAGTCTGTGTAGCTGCATCCTCAATAATATCTAGATGATGTACTAAAGATGGCTGAGGAAGGGGAGGAGAGGGAACATATGGGCCCTGGACTACTCTAATTGCTCTTGGTCTATCCTAGGGCATACCTCCATCGATGCCCTAGAAGGGTTTAATGTCAAATTAATTGACATGATTCCCTAACACAAACTCAATGTATAATTTTTCAATAAAGTAAAATGGTACATCAATATTGTTGTTGGATGGTTTATCAAAAACCATCCACCAACAATCCCAAAATTTATCTCCAATGTCCTTATTCATGCACCATTTTATAGAAAGTTTTGGTTTATTAACATTAACTAGTAGATCGGTGCGGGGGTTAACAAATAAAGAGGCTATTTAGGCTTTTGTTATTTTGAGATCTTTCACATCTTCATAAGACAATCGACATGAGTAATATTCCCTCATAGTTTCTTGCCACAAAATAATGGCATTATGTTGGGTGGAGAGGGTTTCTATATTTTTAATTATTTCATTCAATGTGTTTGTCATCTAGGATAATCGATGGATTGTCTTATAAACATCACAAATTCCCCTCAATTGCTCCAATTTTTCACCAATTAACTCTTCAATTGATGGGCGTGAAGGTAGTGGAGAATTTGGAATTTGTGTGATTTCATTCTTAGCCATAATACCTAATTGAAATTAAAAACTAATTAATCTAATTGAGATTACACAATATAAATGAAATTATTGTAAAAAACCCTATCTTTTTATAAAAATCCATAAAAGCCCTACTTTTTAATAAAAATCCATAAAAAACTTTAGTTTTTAATAAAAATCCATAAAAAACACTAGTTTTTAATAAAAATCCATAAAAAACTAATAGAAAAAATGATTAAAACAAAAAAATCCAAAAAATTACCTTGCAAATTGAATATCAGCTCAAATCGGATATCGGATATGCCACAGGTCACTCTCACTATGTTTTCAGCTCTTTTAAATGGCTGCATATGTCTATTTATACCTACCCCAAATCGGATATCCGATTTGTGATTCTTTGCCTTGGACATTGCTTTGGAGCAATGTACTGATGCCCAACTGAAAACAAATTCAACTCAAGATTTTCGCATTTTTTGGTGGATGCAAAACACTACTTTTTTCGCATTGCCACTTTTTGGTCCATCATGATCCTACACATACCCAATAGAATGACCATGAACTCTATGATATTCACAAAATGAAGAATTGTAGTAGAATTTATTTTGTGCTCTTGGAGGGAGAGATAACAAGCGATCCTGGAGGAGTCTCGGCAATATATTCTCTTGATCAATAGTAGAATATGTTCCTTTGTTCACACAAGATGTCACACACACACTAAAGGATTTGGCTTTGGATGAAAATGGAGATAAGGGTGGTAAACCTAGATCTTTCTTGAAAGAGTATGGTAAATCAGTTTGCTTCATGTGTTCATTGTATCCATGTGTAGGAGGGAGATTGTATCCAATGCCATAATAATCTTTCAAGTCAAATGAAGAGGGTTTGTGTTTTTGAGAAGGATTGGCTTCTTCATGAGAACACAAACCCTTTTTAAAGTTGTGTCATCTCCCCATGATGGATGGGATTTATATATTCCCCATCACTACCATGAAGTAATGTTGTACAACTAAGTTGAGTGAATGAAACACAAGGTTTGGTTTAGATTCTGAGATTTTTCACTCTCCCCTAAAGGAAGGTGTGAAACCCCAATCGTTACTAGAACTTGTATATGAAAATGAATCATTTTTATATGAATATTTGGACCATGAGGATGATATTTTTGAAACTTTATTGAAAGGAGGCATAAAATCTAGTGACCCCAAATTATCACTAAAGAGTTTAGTGTTGATATCAACTTGTATAGTTTCAAGTTTTGATCTTGGAATGGGAGTATTAGGGGAGATGGAAGTGTTGTGATCATATGATTCATAGATTCATTCATTTATGTCAACCATGTATATCTTGTTATTGTACTCAAATTTCATTGTACGGTGGAGAGTAGAGGGGAATCCTTTCATAGCATCAATCCATGGTCTCCCTAGGAGAAGATTATATGAAAGGGGTCCTTGCATGATATGGATAGGTGTAGGAAACACTACAGGTTCGACCTCAATAGGTAATGTGATCATCCGTAGTAGTTTCCTATTAAAATTTTCAAAGCCAAGAACATGAATATCATTAATTTGAATGAGCCTTTTGTCCACACCAATTTTGTTTATGAGTTCAATGCTATAGACATTAATTTTTGCTCCATTGTCTATGAGAGTGTGCCTAACTGTAGTTTCATTAATTATCACCTTTACCATCAAGGCTTCATTCTTGTTTTGAGTCTCAAGTGAGGGTAATTCATGCTTAGAGAATGTGATTTCAGACTGTGTGACTTGTGTTAGATGAAAGGAGGATGTTACAATATTCAATTTCATAGAAGCCTAGTTCTCCTCTTGCTTTATTTGAAATATTTCTTGAAATAAGCACATGTATGTGATAGTTGAATAAGTTGTGATATGGATATATTAGCAGGGGTCTTCATAAGATCTTCAACTATATTATGAGAAGGTGAATGAGGAACACTAGGAAAAATATGTTGAGGTGATGGTAATGAAATGGGAGTAGTTTGTGGTTGTCTATATGTTTGAGCAAGTAAGTTATAACTTGGTTGTTACAAAACATTGTTAAGTATATTAGATTGCATCATAGATTTCAAGAAACCTCTTATTTTCTTATGTGATTCACTAATGGGAGGTGACTTAGGAAGCTCACTAATTAAAAGAGATACAATTTGTGTCATCAGAACCTCAATAGTCTTGTCTTTATTTGCATGATCTCTTAGTGAAGAAGAGTCTAATGTCAGTTCACCTAAGGAAGCCTCATTACATGTGTCAATCTTCATATTTTCTTGCACCATGATATCCTCCCTAGGAGGAGAGTTTTTAGAAGAACTAAAAACCAAATGTTCTTGACATTCAAAGGTAGGTTCTTCTGAAATGACTTCATCGCAAATAGGGGAATGATCAATTATTGAATTGTGTTACTCAATAAGGGTTTCTCTAGGTGAAGAGGGACACCTAATATTCTCATGACCTTCATTGATTGTGTTTTCTAATATCAAAGTATCTTCTTCACAACTAGGAGAGATACTAGGAGAAGAACAAATGTTATTATCATGATTACTTATTGTTATGTCCTCTTGTTCATCAATGTCTTGTCCACTAAGAGAGGTAAGAGGAGAGAAACAACTAGGATTCTCAAAACTCTCATTGATTGGTTCTTCTAACACCAAAATATCTTCTTCGCTAATAGCAGAGATATTAGGAGAAGAACAAATATGATCATTAGGAATTTCCAAGGTTGTATTCTCTTGAACACTAAAACACTCTCATAGGGAGGGGATATGAACTTTTTATTAGCATGTCTAGATATGTAAGACACTAACATTGTTTGAATAAAAATAAAAATCACTAGTAACCATGCCATGCAATGTTTCAAAAATGTAAACAATGTATAGCCAAAGATTCAAAACACTTTTATCCAATGTATGCAAAACTTTAAGAATGTAAACAATGTGTATCCAAGCATGAAAAGCACTTTTATCAAATTTATGCAAAATTTTTTGAATAGAAACATTGTGTATGCAAAAGTGAAAAGTATTGTTATCCATATTATTCAAAATTTTAGAAATGTGAACATTTTCAAACCTAATGATGCTTGTAATTGAAATGATTTCAAAAACAACTACCCTAATTTAATGTTTTTGACATAGATGCATAAAAAAAATGTTCTCAAAAATTTCCAGACTTATAGTATATGTTACTAGGAGGCTTAGGAAGCACATAAATGAGGTTTTTGATGCTGTAAAAGGTAGTTTAAATTCTAGAGTGGGACTGATTCGCCCAAGGTGGTGAATGAGTCCTAGTTAGGGTTTTTTTTCCAAAGTTTTAGAAATTTTCAATTGATTTTAATGCTTTTTATGTTGGGTGACCTAAAGATTAAATGCAAATGCAGATTTTATATGATTTTCAATGATTTGAGATAAAAAAAATGCAATCTATTTGAACTTTCACCAATGCAAAATTAGAAACCCTAGGATGTCAATTAACTAATGCAAAGTCAATGCAATCTAGATCTAAGATGATGATGGACTCCAAATTAGTGAAGAAGATATTCTAAATGCAGGTTCACCAAAATGTAACATAGAATTTTGTCTCCACTACAGTTTTGGGACCTAGGGGAACAATCTTCTATACTTCACATTCAAGGATAACCCTATAGATCTCAATCCAATGAAGAATGGAAGGAGAGATCTGACAATAGGGTATCCTAGGGTAAGAATTTAGATTACAAGAGTGGTTCACCACCAAGTTAAGACTTGGAAAAGACAATGGCATGCAAGATGATATGCAAAAACCCTAATATGATGGAAAATTGAACTAATTGACTTGAAAATGCAAAAAATCCAAAAAAAAATTGTAAAACATAAAGTGTGCACCTAGAAACTTGCTAGAGATGGAAGGGAGCTTTGAAATCCTAAAATGCTTGATTCTCTAGCCTAGTGGGACTCATTTTCCATTCTGGACGAATCAGTCCCAAATTTGGGTCTCTACACAAGATCAAGTTTCAACCAAATGGGTATCCAAATCTGCAAAGATCTTCGAAAAAATACTATAGTGGGACTCATTCACCACTTGTGGTGAATGAGTCTAGTTTGGATTTTTGAGGAAATTCAAAGTCTGAATTTTCTCTTCTCAGTTTGCTCAATCTATTCCTTTCAGTTCTCGAATCCAAAACTTTAATTTTGGGGTTGTAGATGACTTTTTGTCAAGATTATGATCTTGCAAATGGGGAGACAACTCCAAATAGCTTGTAACCTAATCTTCAATTATCTTCAAGTTTTCAAAGCACCTAGACCTGCAATTACACAACTTGAAAGAGAGAAAAAATTTTGATTGTTAGGGAATAGGGGTTTGCCTTGGTCAAACCCCTTTTAGGTAATCAAACCAAATAATGAAATAAGATAATGAAGCATGAAAATGAAATAATGTAATTAGAACCTTTCCATGATGATGGATCCTGAATTACTACAATAATTAATGAAGAATCTTGCTCTTGAATTCCTTGAAAATGATCTTGAAAGCTATCTTGATGACCTTGTGAAGACTTGAAATGCTTAACCCTTGAGTGCTTGACTTGATAACATGAATGCTTGATGTTGCTTGTTATTCTTATGTGAAAAGAGGTTTGGAAAGATTTCTTATATAGTAAATCCACTCACATGACCATTAATTTGATCCCCAAGGCCGACATAGGAGAAATTTGAATTAAAAACCCACTTTTCCCACTCAAAGACTTAAAAATAGGCCAAACGGGACTCATTTTCCATCCTGGGTGAATGAGTCCCACCTAGATTGGACTCATTCTCCAAAGGTGGTGAATGGGTCCCACAGGGGCTATTTTTCATGCTAAAGTGTCGAGGAGTGAAGAATTTTAGTTTTTATGTTGATATTGCCAAAGTTTTGATCAAAATATGCCTTGGGATGCACAATATAGGGTAATAGGGGCCTATTAATGATTATATAAAGGTAATAAATGCAATAGGGCCCAAAATCTAGTGTCAAAGTGTAAATAAATACACTTTACAACACTAAATTAAGGAAAAATTGGGTCTATTTAGCTTAGAAGGGTTCTAAATCCCATGTGAATGTGTAAAACACATTACAACACTAGATTAGGTCCACTTGATTCACAAGCCTCCCAAATTTAATGTGAAGATGTAAATAAATACATTTTACAAGATTAAATTAGGATAGAGTTAGGTTAATTTAGCTTAAAATGAGCCCAAGACCTAATGGGGTAGTGTAAAACACATCACAACACTAGATCAAGGTGACATTAAGTCTAATTTATCAATAATTATTCACATATTGAGAAAGGGACACGTTTTTCTACATAGTAGTTCCCTAAAAGGAGACCTTACATGAACTAAGCAAAACCCCTTTGAACATGTTTTATCCTATTTTCATTTTGTTCATAAGTTTTTATCATAAAACAAATTTCTAACCTTGTGAAGCTCGAACTTTCAACCCTTTTTCATGGCCTCCAAGCACTTTGTTTTCCTATGGTGCCTTGTTTGTTCATAAGTGTTTAGCATAACACAACTTGCTAAGCATTATGGAGATTTAATTTCATATTGTGTGGTGCCTTATTAAAGTTATCAAATGTATAACTTTTGTATGGTATGGGATCCTAATAAGATTCTCTCATTTTCCACCCTTGGGGGCTCATCTAGTGGACAATTTTTTTTGCATAAACTATGTGAGTGTGCATTGTTGTTTGTATAGTTAATAATGAATTCCACTTGTAAATTTTTTTGGACAAATAGTTGAGGTGTGTTCCACATCGTGCTGGATAGTCAAGGCTTGATCCTTTCTCTTTTCCTTTTCCCTTTCCTCTTTCTTTGAGTCTTTGGCATTGTATGATTGAGTATCTTGTCATTGATGCATACATATATGTGTTTAATATAGGCATGTTTCTCTTTGTTCCTTTATTGGTTTTTCTATGAGATCATAGATCTTGGAGGCTTGATCATCCTCCTTGATCTTTGTCATCTTATCCTTCCAATGATTTTACAATTAGACCTCTCTTAATTGTCTACTTTATTGTGTGTTTTATGTAGGTTCATCCTCTCACTAAAGTGGGGGCTAAATATAGTGTATAAAAATGTAACCCTTTAAATTTTCTCACTTGTTTGGGCCCTCTTATTTAACATGGACTTAATAATGCCTTAATTTAGTGTTGTTAAATGCAACCCTTTACATTTACACACTTATTTGGGCCCTCTTAATTAATTGAGCTTAATTATTCCTTAATTGGTCCTTTAATTCATTTACAAGACTATTTAATTACATTTTCTAAAGGGGGAACCCAAAAATAATTAATGCTAAACATAACTCTTTACATTGAGCAATGTGTGTTCTAGGTATAGGGACTTGGGAGCCATTCACCCATGGGCGAATGGGTCCTCCCTAGACCTTTAGACCTAAATTTAAATTATTATTTTTGTGGTATTTTAATTATTCCAAATCCATAATTCAATGTCAACTTCTGATATTTGAATTTCGGGAAATTAAGGATACATACCTATAAATGCAAGGTTATTTCACTAAGTTTCACCTAGCAATTTTATGAGAATTTCATGAGCATTTCAAGAGAAATTAAAGGCATTCAAGAGTTGATATATCAAATATTTATTGGAGCAATTAATATCTATTCATCATGTTAGAGTATTCTTGCATTGATCATTTATGTTTTTGGAGCTAACATTGTGATGTAGGTTTCATGATCAAGTGAAGCTTTCAAAGTATCATTTCAAGCAAGATTTGAGTGTAAAGATCCACATTTAAGTCATCCATTTCATGCATGTTGCAGACTTCCTTATATCTCCATTATCAAGGTTTCATACAAGGATTTGTTGAGTGGTAACATTTCTTTGTTCATTCTTGATTCGCTCTTTCATGCATTATTTCAACTCAAGGTTTGATTACCAAAATGGGGTTTGACCAAGGAAAATCTCCATTCACCCATAAACAAACGTTTCTATCTCTTGTGTGTGTGATTGTAGATTTAGGTTGAAGAATACTTGAATACCTTTTGAAGAGTAAGATTTACAAAGTTTTCAAAGTTACAAAAGTTGTCAAACTTATGGTTGAATGACAGTATCTATCCTACAGATCGGATTTTTGACTTTTCGGCACTAACACCTCGACAAATTAGAAGCTTCAAATCTACACCAGAGGCTCGTAAAATATTTTTGCAACCCTTATATTTGGACCCATTCACCCATGGGAAAATGAGTCTCAGATCAACTTCTAAAAAGAACTTTTGGTGATTGGCATACATATTTTTCCCTTCTTATTTCTGCATTTTGTTTTTTGGTTCTACAAATATTGAGCTAAATCTTCAAGTTTCAAGTGTTATATTTCATTTTGGTGTTGATTTGCTATTTTTAGTTTTTCTCCCAAAAGTGTTATTTGACCTTGACCCCTGTCCTTCATTCATAAGGAAATCTAAAATTTCTCTTTTAGGGTTGATTCACCTAAGGGTTGCTAATCAATTCTTTGTGGGGATCTCATTTCCCAACAAAATAAAGGAAAAAGGATAGCCCACCCTACATATTTCCATCAATCCATTTTGTTCAACATATTTTTCACAATTTCACCTATTAAGAACATCAATTGTTTAAACTCTACCATGAACCGCCGCACACCAAAAGCAATTGACCTTTGGAATTAATTTAGCATTCCAAACTTTATTTTAGTAAAAAATATGAGGAGTGAGGGAGGGAAGCTCCAAATTAATTTATGTAGATTTAACCGAAAAAGAACTCAAAGAGTTATCATTCTAAACCCAAGAATCTTCACCTTTTAAAAAAAATAGAAGACAAACACCAATAAGAGAATCCAAGATAGTGGAGGAATCCATCCCCATAAGCTAATTACCCCCTCTCAAAGCCCAAAATTCATTCACTTGGTCTCTAAAATTTTTCCATTTAGGCACCTCTCCACCCCAATCAACATAATCAAACAAAATTATCCCATTTAGTCTAATTAGTTCTTGTTTAATTTTGTTGAGTGGGGAAACAAAGAACAACACCAGACCATTTCCCCAAAAATCATCCCAGAATCTAACATTTATGTCATTCCCCAACCTCCTAGTATTTAATTTTAAAGTCCTCCTAGATTTTAATATTTTATTCCAAATGGTCAAACCCTTAGGGGCCAATCCTTGGAAGAGAGTGAACAACAAGGATCAACATTACCCATATATTTTTTATTTTATGATATTAACCCAATCTGTGTGCCCATAAATGTAGGACCAATTTTTTTTGCAAGGACAAATTCATTAAATAGGTTTAGCCTTCTTATTCCCAAACCTCCCACTTTCTTCATAGAGATAACCTTCTCCTATTCCACTAAGGAAATCCTAGCTCTATCTTCTAAAGAGGGAAATAAAGCAAACATGGATACTCTAGAGGGAGGGTTGGAGGAGATGAAATTTTCTAGCTTGGCTTAAAAATTTTCTCTTCCAACTAGGATCAATTATGTTATGTTCATTATGGTACATGTTTTGTCATATTGGATAAATTTGTAAAAGTGTAGCATAGAAAAAAGTAACTCTTTTTCATGCTTAGTTTGGGTATGTATGATTAATGATAAAATGGACTTAATTGTGCCTTATTTAGGATGTTGTAAAATTTTTTCCTACACTTTCACACAAATCTAGGGATTCATTAATTATTGTGGTTAATTAAGCTTAATTTTCCCCTTCAATTCAAATCCAAGCCTTATTAATTGCATTTTTCAAGGATCTATCTCGACACCCATTAATGATATTTCATAAAATTTATGTTGGTAAAGTTGGAGTCCTAGAAAACTATGCTAGGACCCATTCACCACTTTGGCCGAGTGGGTTCTCCTAACCTAGGACCCCATTTTTTAGCATATTTGAGGTGGGATTTTTATGTTATTTCACCTCCTCAGAGCTAGGTCCTAGAAAATTGTGCTAGGACCCATTCACCCAAGGTGGTGAATGAGTCCTTCTTTCCTAGGACCCCCTTTTTAAAATTTATTTATGGCACTATTTTAATGATTTTCAATCCTAGATCTAATATCGGCTTGAATTATTTGAACTTTGGGGTTAATTCATAGATTTAGTATAAATATAAGGTTAATTCACATAGTTTCATCTAAGCAATAATAGATCTTCATAAGAAATCAAGAGTGAATTCAAAATAACATTATAGAGCACTTCAAGAGCATTTCAAAGGCATTCAAGGGTAGATTATTGAACTTTTATTTCAAAAAATAAAGATCGTATCATGTCAAAGACTTAGTGCATCAAGCATGTTGTCGAGATAATGTTGTTGATGTAGCATTCAAGATCCATTTGAAAGAATTGATTCATATCCTATTGAAGATCTAGATCTACATTCATTATGGCCACTTCATATTAGTTTTCAGATTTACATTCCAAGGCGTCTTCCAAGGTATCTTCATTTCATGTTTCATGTTTCATGCTTCTATTTCATTATTCCATCATAAGGTTTAATTACCTAAATGGGGTTTGACTTAGGAAAACCCATATCCTCTAAAAATCAACAATTTTTTCTCCCCTTGATATGTGTTTACAGATTTATAGGTTGAAGATCAAGTGGAGAACAAGGTTGAAGCAAAATTGTCAAAATTATCAAGTTGCAAAGTTTTCATCCATATTGCAAGAGCACAAAACAAAGGCTAAAAAATTTGTTTCAAACTTTTGGGATCTGAGCACTAAGGAGATGAAAGTGTAGAAATCAAGGAACATAACCCAAAATTTAGTTTTTAGAAACACTAACAAGGACCCATTCGCCAATAAAGGTGAATGAGTCCTCAATGACCCAAAAAAAAAATTTCAACAAGATACACATTGTTTCATCCTTCCAAAAATTCCCTTATTGTTGATATAACAATTAGGATTAGTTTCTGATTGTTATTTGTACATTTTGGCCCTCATAATTGAATGAAACATCCCTTAGAAAAATTGTTGTTCCTTATCTCGTTCATTCATTTTGGTGACACCCCATTTTTCTTTGTTTCATTATAGTGAACCTGATTTATTGAACATTGTAGTTTTTTTTTTTTTGGAGTCTTTCTTTGCATCATAGGTTAGATCTTGCATTCATTTGCATTGAATTAGATCTAATTTATGGTTTTTTACTAGGAATTCAAACTTGCATCTCGTCTAGGGTTTAGAATTGCATTATTTTGTATCCTTTAATTTTGAAAAATACAAAAACAAATCAGTCATGTTGCATATCATTTAGATCTCTTAAATTTTCATTTAAAAAATAAATAAAAAATGCATTTCAAACTAGGTCTTTTCCTTCATCATTTCATTACCTTTCCAAATTGCATTTTATAGTACATTTGCAAAATATAAAATTGAAGGTTTGTATTACAGACCTGAAATTGAAACACATTGAAAAGGCTTCAAATTAATCAAAAATAGTTAAAAAGCCCTAATCTAGGACCAATTCACCTTGGTGTGAATGAGTCCCTAATCAGGCTTGACCTGCATTTTCTAGCATCTAAAACTCACTGAAAAACCCTTAAAAATCAATAAAAACATTTCAAAAATCCTCATCTAGGACCCATTCACCAATAAAGGAAAATGAGTCCCTAATCAGGTGTTGGTCTAAATTTTTTGGAATCTAAAATCTCTCTTTTAGGATTTAATTTGTTGCTATTACATTTATGTTTAAGTTTTCTGATTTTCTATTTCATTAAATTCATTAAATTTAGTTGAATTTTCTTCTTTGAGTGCATCATCAAAATTCAAAAAATTTCATTTTTAGTTTATTGCATTGTGTAATCAGTAAATTGCATTGTTTGGAATCTAAAAAATGTATTTCCTTCTAGTTCATTGCATTGCTTCTTTCTATTTTGGGTTTGCACAGTAAGTTTGTAAAACTTGTATGAGCTTTACAACTTGGTGTCCTATTAGCAATACTATTGTAAGACATAGTTCAAGGCTCGTGTCATCCCATGATATCTCACTCATTGTGGATCTTGAGTTTTCTAGCTCTCTTTCTGATAGTGTTGATAATCAACCCTCTATGGCTCATAGTTTGCATACTTCATCTACTATGACTTCATCTCCTACAACCAATGTACTTAATGTTAACAAAACCATCCCTACCATCACCACTTGTACTCAAGCTTTGGGGTGTACTCAAAGCCAAGGTGGAACTTCAATTCCATCTTCTATAATACTGATATCCACTCCTACATACGCTAATAGTCAACCTACCACAATATTTCAACCTAACAAAACCCTTCAACCTACCACAACCTTTCAACCTACCACATCATACCCTCTAGCATTGTGTACACTTCCTTAGGTATTCTAGCAGGGAATCCTTCTAGCTTTATGCATGAATACAATATCTCCTCAACCACCCACCTTCAACAACTTACAATTTACTTTCCCTCTGCATAAATACACTACTCCACCTTATCCCCCTCTTTCTTACAATCACAAGGATGATTTACATAACTCAGTTTTGCAAACTATGAAATCCCTTCAACAAGTTACAACCTTACAATAAAACAATAATGGCCAACCTTCACAATACATTAAAACCAATCTTCTATCCTTTGAGATATTAAGAGCACAAATGGGCCACAAGGTATAGAAGTTCCCTGACGAGTAATATGGTGGGAAAGGATATTTTGTTAGCCATGTTTCCATGTTTACAACCTTGTGTAGTGATTTCATATTTTAAGAAAAACTTTTGGCTAAGTTATTCCATAGATCCTTGAAGGATACCACTTTAGAGTGGTTATCTTCTTTACCAAATAATTCAATTAGTTCATTCAATGAAATTGTTGATGCCTTGTACAACTACTTCCATATTCACATGGGTCCCAATATGACCCAAGCTAATTTAATGATGTTCAAACAAAAGGACGATGAGAAGGTGACTAATTTCATAGCAAGATACCAAACACATTATTCACAAGTAAACATTGAGATTCTTGATGCCGATCTTTAATGAATGTTCATTTTCAACTTACAAAATAAACTCCAAAGAAAACTTGAAATGTTGAGATTTCCATCCTTTACACAACTATGTACAACCCTTCATGATTATCAAAATATGACTTGTGGTCGTGATGTGAAAAACCCCCCTAGTTGTCCTAAAAAATCCACAAATAGTTACCAACCTTTCAAGAAGTTGAATAAGGGATTTTTACAACTGAATTCCCCTCAACGAAGTCAAAATAACCAATAACCAAGTGGCTGCTATAAACACGGAAAATTCTTTTAGGGATAGGAATAGAGAGTTCACCACTCTACCTAATATCCTTCATAATATCATGTTATATCTTATTGAAAAGAACATACTTACCCTACCTCCTATTAAAGAGTGTGATCCTAATATACCATTGCTAGTAGGATTTTGATGAAACTCTTATTGCCATTATCACCAACAAAATGGACATGGTACAAATTATTGTAAGAATCTTAACATCTTGTGTAAAACCTTATTGACAATAATCAACTTCAAATCTATGGTGTGAATGATCAAGGTAATAATTATGTAGCCACTCCTAACCAAAATTTATAAATATTTACCAATCCCATGTTGAAACACACTATTTCATTTGTCAAAGCTAGTGAAGAAAAGAATGATGTGATGAAATTTGACATGGATGATGAAAACATAAAAGATGACAATGAAGAACAACCATTTAAAATGGTAGCATTTATCAAAGATAAACCTCGTAAGGGATCAACTAAAAAACCTCTTGATATTGCTTTCTCACAAAACAATATACTTAAACGTGCACTTGATGGTTCGCTTTTCATAGCTGATTGAATCAATGATAAGCCTACAAATGGGATGCTAATTGATCTCATCTATGGAGAGAATGTGATCATTGAATAATTTATATTCATGCATGAACTCTATCAAGATACATATGATAAACCAAAAGCATGGATCAAGACATGTAATGGTTTTTCTTGTCCTACAATTGGCTCGATAGATGTCTCTTTAAAATTTGGACCAAAAAAATTAAATATCTCATTCACTATCATCCCATAATTGCACCAATTTTGTGTGAAGTTAGGCTATCCATGGCTTCACTCCATGAATTTCATCCCTTCGGTTGTGCATAAATTTTTAATGTTTCCATTTGGAAATGATATCTTTACTATGCATCATAGTGGGTTTAATCTTGCATCATCTTGAGGGAATTTTTCATTAGATTTCCTTTGGCCCGAGCCTATGGAACTAATTAAACCTCATGCAGACTTCTTTTTCAAATCATATCAAAATTTCAAGGAAAAGTGCATAGCATAATTATCCCTTTGCAACATGGATCAGCCTATGACCAAACCACCTATCCTTAAAACAATGATTGAATCAAAAACACCCAAGAGAAACCTATAACAAATCCTCCTGCAGTTTCCTATAAGAGACCATGCGATAACCAAAGCAATCCTATTGTCCCTCCTAAAATTAAACAAGTGTAAAAAGCTAAAGAGAAAGTGGTTGAACAACCTCCCATGGTTCCTTTTGTTACTCCCCTAAAGGAAGAGAAGAAACCTATGATTGACAAACCCAGTCTTACATAAATAAAAATTGACAATATATTGAACAAAATAGAAATGCTAGAGAGTGTAGGCATAGATGTCGTGTTATTGCTCATATGTTACAAAATAAAGAAGACAAGAACAACATAGAAAATAAAAATCTGAACTTACCTGAAGCAATGCATGAAGATCCTATACCCTCTCCGCAACATAAACAAGAACATTCCATGGACATTGTCATTCGACCTCCCATTGCGATTAATCTAGATGATGTCATTGATATTGCAAAGATAGATGAACAAGTACATAATACATTAATATTTTCCTCTTCTATGAAATTAAATTATAAATCTCCTAAAAAGAGTGTTGAACTTGGTGCTTCCCCTAGTTCAGCACTTTCCATTGTCCCTTTGGCTAGTTTTTCACCTTCCATTTATACAAATTGAGATTGAAATGTGGATGACCTACTATAGGTTGACTCGCATGTGCCTTACTAGTATTTTTCCTTTTCATGTTTCTTTATGTGATTGCATGTGCGTAATCTGAACCCCTATGATGTTTCATTTTATGTATCTCTCTCTTTTCGTGCATTCCTCTATATGTATCTACATTCTTCTCTATGTAAAAAAAGGCTTGAATTCTTTATCTTTTCATTTGTCTTGTGTTTTCCTTTTGGGGATGACACAAGGCATCGAGACATGTAGGTATCTTCCATGTTGAATCGAAAGTATTTTTCTTCATTTTTCCTCCATTTGTGTCATTGTTCTAGTTCTATGAGTGTTTGGGGAATGATGACAATTTCGAGCTCTAAAAACAACATTGTAGCAAAGACATACTGACCTCAAATCCATAGATCCCTTATGTATTTTTGGCAGAAGCATATCCTTCCTATTTCATGGCATATCTTTATTTTGGAAACATATAACTTGGCATAGGGTTTTTGAGGAAAGCGCTCATGTCTCAGGAGAAAACATTGGCTAATTTAAAGTAGTTGCTCATAGTAATGGTGTTAGAAACTACTTTAAAGTGGAGGCATACATCGATGACGTCCTTCGACATATTTCATGGAAAAAAATTCTTCTTTTTTTCTTGTGATGTGTCCTTTCCTTGGTGGTGTCATTGGCTTTGATGTCCCTCAAGAGCATAATATTTCTAAGCATTTGATCTCCCTTGGTGGCATGATGCAAATGAGAGGCATCCCATAAGTGGCAATCTGATACTCTTTGACTTATCCTTTCTTGGAGATATTACAAATGATTTTCCCTAAGAAGAAGAACTTATATAAACAAAGAAAGATCCCCTTTAACAAGAAATTATAGACATGACATTAAAAAACATTCATAAAAGCATAGCATTACGGTGCCCTATCAAAGTTGTTAGGAGGATAACTTTAGTGTGGTATGGGAGGCTAATATGATTCTCTCATTTTCCACCTCGTTGGGATAACTCACCTAGTGGATGCACTGAGGTTACACTACCTATTGATGGGCTGGGTGAGAACAACAATAGTAAACAAAATATTACTATTCTAGTCTCCTGAAAGAGAAAGATAATGCATGGATATCTAACTCCCAAGGTCTTGGTAATCGGTTCTCGACTGTGCTGATTTCACTCACTGGTTATTGTGAACTATAATGTTCAAGGTGCCTGTTGCTGTTGAGCTTCTGGATTGTTCTAAGATCAGACATAAATTCAAACCTACTTTAACCAGGGTTTTTAAAGAAATAGAAAAAGATAGATCAAAGCTTGTGAACTGAAGAGAATGTTAATTCATCCAACTTAATCAGACTTGCTACCTTTCAAGGAATTCCTAACTAAAACCGTAGAACAAAATTAACTAGTGATTAACACACAGTTTCATTCATTCATAGTGCTAACTTCAACAACAGATTGCAAATTACCATTTAAACAAAACATAAGCTAAAATTTCATTCCTTGAAAGCTTTGCAAATCAAATAATTAACATAAGATAAATACCATTCTGGAACACAACATGAAGTAGATTTAAATTTGGTTGCTTCTACTGTTGGTGAAATAGATAAGCAACATTTACAATTCTGGAAAAATCGCCAGTGTATAGAAAATCCATGTCTTCAAATCATCTCCATCTACACTAAGAAAACTGGAAAGATACCTCACTACCTTCTACTCTCGAGTCTAATTCCTACTCTATTCTACTCTTGAGTTTCTCTACCTTCAGAAAATTCCTACTGTTGAAAATCTATCTCTATGTGTCTCAGAACTCCTTTTTTTTCGTATTTCAGAAACTCTCCCTTTTACAAAAAGGCCAAAAGTGCCATATATCAAAACATGTCAAAAATAATGTCGGCTCCTATTTTTTAGGGTTTACAAAATATTAGTTTCAGAAGGATCGATCCTCATATCTTTTGGAATAAAGTTAATGCAGCATTCAATGTGCATCCCCCTATCCATGTTGGTAATGGATTGCTCTAGGGATGGCCTTTCAAATCTTTTGCAACTATCGCATTAAATTTTGGCCACCGTTTCCACCTTCAAACTTCCATCAGAGCCGCTTTGAATGCCCTAAAGCACCATCATTAATGTCGATCTACCTTTTCCAGTAGACACCATAGTTGTCACTGAGACTCGTGGATCCTTCTTACCTTTTAGCTTTCCTCTTGTTTCAGATCTTTTTGCAAGTTGACCCCTTCGAGAAGCAGCATTCAAATTTCATGCTAGGCTTCTCTACACCATTGTTCACCAAGCCGATTGATCACCTTTGATCTTAGAGTAGATCCATGTCATTTAGGCTTCGTTGATCTTCTTCACAGGATTGTCACTCGGTCAAACTGCCAATGGTTCATCTTCAGCCTCCTCTGATGGGTTGAACACATACCACATAGGATCTTCAGCCAGTCAAAAGTTATTCAAACATAATCGCATGTCGGTGAGACACTAGTCGTGTCTCCTCGATGCGATTATACTCTACAACAGTGATCGGCATAGCTTAGAACCATCAGCAAGAGTTCATATCAAGCTACAAAAGTTATATCGATATCCCAAAAACCATCGGCAAGACAACCGCTTTCGGCCAGACATCATAGCGAGTCCCTAGGAGTCATACCGATATCGCCTGACAACAAATACCATTCCATTTAGACCATCAGCAAGAGTCTCGGCAAGCTCCCATCAGTCAGACCAAAGAGCTAAAACCATCGACGAGACACCATTTAGTCAATAGGACATTACACCGAAGCCTTTCTATTCTCCCCGAGCTCGAACCCTTTCATTTCTGTGAGACTCCCACCGATTGGGAAGACTTTACATCGAGCCCCCTTCTGTTGACGAGACCACAATCATTCAGCTAGACTTTACACCGAAGTCAATCCCTTTCGGTGAGACTCCCCCTAGTCAGGAAGACTTTACACTGAGCTCAAACCTTTCGGTGAGACTCCCATGTGTCGGTAGGACATCTCCCTGAGGCCATTTCACTTTGGCGAGATATCACCCCGTCAGTGAGACACTACACTGAAGGCACAACCTTTTGCTGAGACTTCCATCTGTCGGCAGGACCTCTCCTTGATGCCGACTACTTCGGCGAGACTTCACTTGGTCGGTGAGAGGTTATACCGAGACCATTCCACTTCGGCAAGATCTCACCCCGTCGGTGAGACACTACACCGAAGGCACAACCTTTCGCCAAGACTTCCATATGTCGGCAGGACCTCCCCCCAATGACACCCTTCTTTCAGCGACATTAGCCTTGTGCACAAGGGTCAGCGTGACTTCTTCCCAAGCGGAGAGATATATAAAAACTCATGGTGACTGAAATTTTTGGGCGACTGGTGTATTTCAAATGAATAGAACCACATAGCCAGTCGGCAAGACAACTGGAGGGTCTCACCAACTTTCTTCCTCAGGAGTTTTATGCCAAATCTGATTGAGGTAGGCTTTCCAACTGACCTCATTTGGGAAAAAAGCATCAAATGTATGATCTAATCCTCTAAAAACCATGCTTTCATTAGTCCTCAAAGCATATAAAATATATCATAATTTTCATTTCATTCAATTTTAGCAAAAGGAAACCCAACTCCGGCTGAGGCAGAACCAAATCAAACAAAACAAAAGACAGACTTAGGAGGAAAATGAAAGAACTCCTAAGTCCCAAAACAAACAACCAAAGACGATGAAAAAAAAAGAAAAAGGGGGGACCCATTTTGTTCCAAAATAAAAATGGGGTGGTTATGCAAGGCATAACAAATGGCGACTCGACTGGGAAAATGGTTTAACCATTTTCAAGAAACTAAAGAATTCAGCTACCCAGAACTCTTGGTTTATGAAAATCACAACCCCAAATGGGTCAGTTTTAACAACCAAGGTTGAGCTACAATCTCAAATGTAAATCAACACTAGCTACCCAGAATCTATGTGTGTGCTTGATGGTGTATCACCCTTTTATAAATTTTTCCTCATCTTTTGAACAACAATGTGCAAGATTTGAACTACATGAGTTGGTTCCCTTTAGCTGTTGTGCAATGATATCCTGGGCATTCCTCCATTGCCAGCCAGGCATCCATAGCCCCGACGGAGATACGTCTAGTTTTCTCACAACATTTCTCTACTGCCAGTCAGGCGTCCATAGCCCCGGTAGAGATACTGGAATCACCCATTCATATTGAGTCCTCTTCTTTTTTAGATAGTTATCTTTTCTTTTTTTTTCTTTTTTCTTGGAGTTTAAGATATTTCATTCAATTTTTTCTCAATATGTCGGATGTTTGACATCTATTCTGGGTTGAAAACTACCATGGACCTCATAACAACATCTGGAGTATCAGATTTTTCATCCAAATCTTACAACACTATCACCCTAGGACAAATATACCATTGCAAAAGGAGATTCTTTTGATAAATTGTGACAGATTCAGAGGTAGCTAATGGAGGTTATTTACTTTGTACCTTGTTTTCAAAAAATTTCACAAATTTTATTGACAATGGGCATAAAACAATGAATTTAGGACAAAATCATCTAATCAGAAAACCTAAAAATATCTAAACCAAGTTCTGTCCTAATAACCAAAGTATACTTCAGATAACAACCCACCATTTGAAGATGGAAAGAACAGAAAAACCCTAAGGAACTAAACAAGACAGGCACAAAACAACAAAAGGAAACGAAAAGAAAGAAAGAAAGAACAAACAAACAAACAACAAAACTATTTACAAGCATAACGAAACGTAGAAACTATTTACAAGCAGAACAACAAACAAAAACTATTTACATAAATGTATAGCCCAGCAAAAATACCAAACTTCATGACCCAAAATAATGTTTAAGAAACTGTCCATTGATAGGCAATGGAACTTGTTTTCCCGTTAAACTACTCAGTTGGAAAGCATTTTCTCCTAGGATCTTAGCAATTTGATAGGGACCTAACCAGAGCTTATCAAATTTTTTGTGATTGCCCTTCTTTTCATTAGCTTTATCCCACAGCAGCACAAGGTCTGATATTCTAAAGGCCTTGATTTTGGCTCTTTTGTCAAACCAATGTTTGACAATAGCCTGGTGTCTAAAGAATTGTTGCAAGGAAGCATCTCTCTGCTCTTCTAATTTCAACAAGCCAGCTAATCTTACTTCAATCCTATCAGTACTAGAGTAAAATTTCTACATAAACTTAAGGATAGGTATTTGCAAGTGAATACAGAACACAGGCTCTTGGCCATACACTAGCTTAAATGGTGAAGTCTTTAAAGAAGCCTTGATCTTAGTCCTATCTACCCATAACACAAATCATAGTTGGGTATGCCAGTCCCTAGGATTGTTCTCTAATAGTTTTTTAATTACCCCTAAGAGATTCTTATTAGTTGATTCTGCAACTCCATTTCCTTGTGGGTAATAGTTTGAAGAATATTTTAAGACAATTTTATGACCATAAGCCCATGAAATGAACTCAGCAGAAGAAAAGGAAGAGCCATTGTCACATACCAATGCGAAGGGTACTCCAAACTTGGTTGTGATGCATTCGGTGAGGAACTTGATTACTACCTCTGCTGTGCTATTCTTGCAAGGTATAGCCTCTGTCCATCTTGTGTAGTAATCCATGGCAGTCAAAATAAACTTGTGTCCTATAGAATAATTTGGGTTAATTACCCCAATAAAATCCAGTTCCCATTAGGAAAATGGCCTTACCTCGTAAACATGCTGCAATGGCATGGTTGAATGGCACTCTTTTGATTCTGAAATTTGACATATGTGACATGTTCTCACATGTTGGTAGGAATCTTTGAACACACATGGCCAGTAATAACCAAATCTGAGGATCTAATGTGCTAACGAATCTGTAAAACCGTGACATGTTCCATGTTTCCCGTGAAATTCAGCAATCACACGTTTAGCCTCTTGTTGATCAAGACATCATAAGTAAACCCCCTCAAAATTCTTCCTGTATAACAATCCTCCTTTGAGCATATAATGGGAGCTTTTCATTCTCAACGCTCTCCTCTGAGTTATATTCATTCCCTCTGGGCATTGATTATTGAGCATGAAATAGATGATATCGGCGTACCAAGGGTCGTTGGAAAAGGACTGTGTTGTGTATTGGTGACAAATAATGTTCTCACTAGCATCTGCTATGGATTTAGATAGGCCTAGACCTTGGACAAGTTTCATAGGGAGAATCTCCAGATCGAACTCTTGCAAAATGGCCATCCATTTCCCCCTTTGTTCTCCCAACTAGCTCTACATAAGTAAAGACTTCACAGCAGCATCAGGAACTACAACAATAATTTGACTTTGGAGGATGTAATGCCTGAACTTCTTGACAGCTCTGACCAACACAAAATCTTGTTTTCAAGAGGTGGGTACTTGACTTTGACATTCTTAAATGGAGAGCTCATGAAGGAAATTGGTCTCTCATCTCTTTCCTCTTTTCATTGAGTTAGGACAGCTGCACAGGAATGTTCAGAAGCAAAAGAATAAATATAAAATGGCTTCAAGTAGTGAGGGCTAGTGAGGACTAGTGCTTCTGAAATGGATTGTTTGACTTGAGAAAAAGAAGCCTTTTCCTCGTCACTCCATTCTATTTTGGCATCTTTCTTCATCATTTCATTCAATGGTTTAACAATTTCTGCAAAACCTATGATAAAATTTCTCACAAAGTTGATCTTTCCAAAGAAAGATCTCATCTCCTTCTTACTTATTGGCCTGGTTATCTTCAGAATGGACTCAACTCAGTCTGGATCTATCGATATTCCTCTCTCCGAAATTATGTGTCCCAAAAGTTTCCCTTCAAAGACCCTGAACACACACTTTTTAGGATTTAGGGAGACACCATACTGGATACATATTTCAAGAACTTTAGCCAAGTCTACAGCATGGTTTAGTCTATCTTTAGAGAATACTATCAGGTCATCCATGTAAACAATGATGCATTTTCCAATCAAATCTTTGAACGCTACATCCATGGCACGCTGAAAGGTTGCACTAGCATTTATCAGACCAAATGGCATACTTTTGTAAGCAAATGTTCCCCACTTAGTAGTGAAGGTCATCTTCATTCTGTGTTCATAATTAACAATCACCTGATTGTATCCAGAATAACCATCCATGAATGATATCATCTGAGATCCATTAATAGTTTGCAAGACCTCATCCAGAGAAGGAAGCGGGTAGTTGTCCTTTTTTGAAGCTCTATTCAGATTCTTGAAATCTACACATAGCCTGATCTCTCCATTTTTCTTACGAACTGGAACCAAGTTAGCCATCCATGTTGAATATCGTACAAGGAAGATTATTCTTGCAGAAAGCGATTTCTGAACTTCCTTAAAGATCAGTGGTTCAATCACAACGTTGACAGGACGTTGTTTCTGCCGAAATGGTTTAGCTTCAGGTCTCAAAGGAATAGTATGAGTCATAATAGAACCATCAATTTTTTTTAGATCCTCATACCCCCAGGCTATTGCAACAATATCCTTCTTCAATTCCCTCAGTATATCTTTTCTAATTGCTTTACGGCAGGCTTTCCCTACGTAGACATTTCTTTAGGGCCAAAATCAACTAGCTTAATAGTTTCATATTCACCTCCTTTATCCTCGATTGATACCTTTTCCCGAGCCCTTGGGTCTGAATCAAAAATTATTTCTAAGTCCACCATTCCCTTGGGAATGCTATTACTTTTTAAATTGAGGATCCCCTATGTATCACAGTCTTCGAGGTTCCAATCTCCTTGATCCTTGCCGGACTCATCGATGATCTATCCTTCAAAAACATCTGAGCTTGCTAGAAAAGAAAGGATATGTTGATCATCATCGAAAACTTGAAAGTTCCTGACATTATCAGGAACAGCCGAAGTGGAGATCAACTCTACTACGAATCTCTTAAGCCTGAAGCCTTGCATAGGTTCCAGGGTACTTGCTATGACAACTAATGAATCATTTATTTGATTCTCTTCTTTAGGGATTAAACTAATCCCAAAAGCATCAAAGTCTTCAATTAGGTTCCATACCCGATTTCTATAAGCTGCCAACCTTTTATTGTGACATGTGTATTGGCTGCACACTTGCTTGATAACTACTTCTGAATCTCCTTTAACCATCAAAGCAGTAACTTTCTTTTTATGTGCCAACATCAGTCCTTGAGCTAAAGCTTCATATTCTGCTATGTTGTTAGTGCATTTAAATTGCAACCTGTAAGAAGCAAAGAAATTTTTCCCTTTCCGGTTGGTTAATTCAATCCCAACACCACAGCCTATTTTGGATTTGGATCCATCAAACGTGAGGGTCCATAGCTGATCATGAGTTGGGGTTGATCCCTTTGAGGTTATTTTGGGTATTTGAATAAGATGAGCCATAGGTGGTGCCACTTGATCTTTTGCATCAAATATTGGGAAGGGGTGTTTAATAGTTTCCTCAGGTGTAATTTTCAATCCCTTCTCAGATATATCATGTAATTTGTGGCTATCCTTCTGACAATCACTTATATCTTTGATTAATCCCTTGGGTTTTGGTATACTCGTGAGTGCAGGGATATCAAACAAACCTTGGGCTTTTTCATCATATCTATGTTGGTTTGGTATTGTGACCGAGGTAAGTTCAATTTGAGAAGGGACTTCCTTTGAAGATATATTATCCCTGGTTAACATTATTGCTTTTTTGGCTTCAAATGAGAAGTGATTTGGAATGGTCTTGAGGTGACTTAGGCTAGTTTCTTGAGCTTGGGAAACATGTTCTAAAATACTGATGCAGGGTTGGCAAGTCAATTCCAAATGATTTTGGTAATGTACCCTGCACCAATTAGGGAGTAGAAGACTCTGCAAATCGATATCTTCCCCTAAGACCAGCTGATCCTATTGCAGCTTCCTGATCAATGCCTACTGATTTTCATTAATCATGGGATCAGGGAACTTTTGTATTGGAAAATCCTTAGAATCAAGAACCGAAAAGGTTAAAATTTCTTCTCTTCTGTAAACCCCTATCTCAATTTCAAAATAAGCTACCTCATTGGGACAATCATATTCAATGATGATATTTTTGAGGTGAGGTTCACTTTCAATCTGGATCTGCGTAGGAACTCCCCTCCATGGTAGCCACATATGTGAAAAGTTGAGGGAGAGATATCCCCCTATACTTTTCATCAAATCTCTACTCAACAACATACCATAAGTCTCAGGAATGTCTCCTACTTGAACATCTATGTTGGTTTGAATCCTAGGGTCAAACCCTACTTGCACATGAATATTTCTCAATTCTCCAACTACATTAACCTCTATTTTATCAAGTTGGATGACCTTCTTGTTTGTTTGGACAGGGTTCAATCCCAACTTCTTGCATATAGAAAATGGAATAACATTGTCGGAAGCCCCTGAATCTAGCAGAAAATTATGTAGATTCTTCCCAAAAATTCTCAAACTTAAAAGAAATGGTGGGGTACCTACCTTGCTTCTGTGCAAAGCTTCATTCATGTCTGCAGCGGGTTCCACCTTGGTTTTCCTTTTTGATTTATCAGCTTCTTCCAAAGCTTTTAGAACTATCTCTTGTTGAGTAGGGCACCACTTTAGGATGTCAAAGTATGATAACAAGGTATTTTGTTTCTGCATCTCATAAACAATATCAAATTTTGTGTTATAGCTTGCATTACTTTTGACAACGCCAAATGAATTACCTTTGTTATGAAAGTCAGGTGGACCTTTTGGTGGAGGAGGGTTATTATCAGCGCTTTGATTCGGAGGCATCATGTGATTAGGTGGTGTTGATGTAGTGAACAAAACCTTATTCTAATTTCTTAAAAAGTGTCCCCCTTTTGTTTGGAAAGCTTGGGCATCATACGCATCTTCCTCTAGTTCATTCTTGTTCTGCATTGGGGATGAAGGTTCTTCTTCAAAGAGGTCATAAGTCATAGTTGTATTCACTGAGTCACCTCCTTTGTTTGAATTCCCTTGGAACGTTTGGGCATCTTCCTGTGCCATCTTGACAACTTTCTCCATTTCAGGGCAGTTTACCTCAGAATGAGTTGCAGTATCATGCAGCATGCACTAGTTAGTCATAAAATTAAGGTCAGCCACATTTACAGTATGTGACCTGTCCTCATTAGCTTGATAATTGTGAGAAACTCCACCATTATTTGGTCCTATATTCCATTGTCGGTTGTTATTTTTCCTCTGGTTCTATCCTCTATTTTGATTTTGATAGCCCTCATTAGGGGAGTTTTGGCCTTGATAACCCCTCTGGCTGTGGTTGTTGTTATTCTAATAATTACCCTGATTGTTGTTTTTCTGATTAGGGTAATTACCTTGGTTCTAAGAGGGGTTCAATCTAAGTTGAGCCATGTCATTCGTGACTTGAGATAGAGTTTTCTTTAAGGTCTCCACCTCATTTGTGAGTTGGACTGTCTTTTCACTTTCAACACTCTTAGCAACAGGTAACTGGCCTACAAGATTTGGTGTTCCAGTTTGGTTATGATGACCATGCGAACTATGATGAGCCTGTGATTGTTGAAAGAAGTCAGGAGCTCCATTAGCAAAGAATGGAATAGGAGGTTGAGTCTACAACTCAAATATAGGTCCATAATGGGAAGGAGACATTCCTAGGACAGTATTAAATAAAGTGGTTAGGCTAGGCATCTGATACCCCATTGAAGGAAACCCTCCTCCCAAACTTCCTAGTTGAGAGCTAATTTGTTGTTGCAACTTGATGGCTAGATGATAAAATTTAGACAGGGAATCAATATCTATCGGTTGATAAGTCCTTTGTAGGAACAAGCCAAGCAAAGGGTCTATAACTCTAAAGTATGCTTGAATGGCACTATTCTTAGCAACTAGATAGGGGTCCTACAGTCTCCTATACATTTGTTGAAACCTGGTATTGAACAAGGGAAAGGATTCACATGGCTCCTTCCTAATGGTAGCAAATTGGTGAAACAAAATGGTTGGATCTACATAAACTCTGAACTAATTGATGAAGGCATTCTCCAGGTCTGTCTAGCTCATAATAGAACCCTGTGGAATATTTAAGTACCAGTTGTATGCCATATCCCCTAAGGAATAAGGGAACAACCTAAAAACTACATCATGGTGAGCTATTTGGGCTCTGGTACGAGCGTCCTTAAAAGCTTGTATGTGCTCTTCAACACTCCTTGATTCACCATGAATGTATTTAGGGAAGAATTTCTCAATATTCTTAGGCATATCATGAAAACCTTTGGGAATAGTCCCCAATGGATAGGGATTATTCTCAAAAAATTCCATTGGTGGTGGTGGCGGTGGTTGAGCCAGCTGTTGGATGGGTTGAACTGGATGTAATGGTAATTGAGATGGATACGGTGATGGATTGATAGGTATCCATTGGGGTATTGGTGAAAAGCCTGGTGGAGTGAGTGGAGCTGACAAGGGTGGTATGATGGTTTCCCCAGTCTTGTGAATCTTGTGTCTTATTTGGGTCTTGAGTTCTATCAAAGATGGTGGATTTTTAGCTGATCGAAGAACTGTATGGGACCTTTCTGGGGAGAAAAACCCAGTATTATCCAGTTTGCTCCTCTAGACCCTCCTTCTAGTGCTAGTTTCTTGTTGATGGGTCAGGTGAGCACAACAATAGTAAACATAATATTACTATTATGCTCTCCTGAAAGAGAAAGATAATGCATGGATATCTAGCTCCCAAGGTCTTGGTAATTGGTTCTTGACTGTGCTGATTTCACTCAATGGTTGATGTGAACTATAATGTTCAAGGGGCCTGCTAGTGGCGAGCTTCTGGATTTTTCTAAGATCAAAGATAAATTCAAACCTACTTTAACTAGGGTTTTTAAAGAAATAGAAAAAGATAGATCAAAGCTTGTGAATTGAAGAGAATGTTAATTCATCCAACTTAATCAGACTTGCTACCTTTCCAGGAATTCCTAACTAAAACTGCAGAACAAAATTAACTAGTGATTAACACACAATTTCATTCATTCATAGTACTAACTTCAACAACAAATTGCAAATTACCATTTAAACAAAACATAAGCTAAAATTTCATTCCTTGAAATCTTTGCAAATCAAATAATTAACACAAGATAAATACCATTATGGAACAAAACATGAAGTAGATTTAAATCTGGTTGCTTCTACTATTGGTGAAATAGATAAGCAACATTTACAATTATGGAAAAATCACCAGTGTACAGAAAATCCATGTCTTCAAATCATCTCCATCTACACTAAGAAAACTGGAAAGATACCTCACTACCTTCTACTCTCGAGTCTAATTCCTACTCTATTCTACTCTTGAGTTTCTCTACCTTTAGAAAATTCCTACTATTGAAAATCTATCTCTCTGTGTCTCAGAACTCTTTTTTTTAATGTATTTCAGAAAGTCCCCCTTTTACAAAAAGGCCAAAAGTGCCATATATCAAAATGTGTCAAAAAGAATGTCGGCCCCTATTTTTTAGGGTTTACAAAATATCAGTTTAAGAAGGATCGACCCTTAGATCTTTTGGAATAAAGTTAATGCAACATTCAATGTGCATCCCCCTGACCATGTCCGTGAAGGATTGCTCCAGGGATGGCCTTTCAAATCTTTTGCAACTATCTCATTAACTTCTGGACCCCGTGTCCACCTTCAAACTTCTATCAGAGCTACTTTGAATGCCCTAAAGCACCATCATTAATGTCGATCTACCTTTTCCAGTAGACACCATAGCTGTCACTGAGACTCATGGCTCCTTCTTACCTTTAGGCTTTCCTCTTGTTTCAGATCTTTCTGCAAGTTGACCCTTCAAGAAGCAACATCCAAATTTCATGCTAGGCTTCTCTACACCATTGTTCACCGAGCCGATTGATCACCTTCGATCTCAAAGTAGATTCATGTTGTTTAGGCTTCATTGATCTTCTTCATAGGACAAAGACACGGTAAAATTTCCAATGGTTCATCTTTAGCCTCCTATGATTGGTTGAACACATACCACGTAGGATCTTTAGGCAGTCAAAAGTTATTCAAAGAAAATCGCATGTCAGTGAGACACTAGCTGTGTCTCCCCGATGTGATTATACTCTACAACAATGATCATCATAGCTTACAACCATCGGTAAGAGTTCATATCGAGCTGCAAAAGTTATATTGATATCCCAAAAACCATCGACAAGACTACTGCTTTCAGCCAGACATCATAGCGAGTCCCTAGGAGTCATACCGATATTGCCTGACAGTAGATACCATTCCATTTAGACCATCGACAAGAGTCTCGGCGAGCTCCCATCAGTTAGACAGAAGAGCTAAAACCATCAATGGGACACCATTTAGTTGGCAGGACATTACCCCGAAGCCATTCTATTCTCCCCGAGCTTAAACCCTTTCATTTCTGTGAGACTCCCACTGGTCGGGAATATTTTACATTGAGACCTCTTTTTTCAGTGAGACCACGATCATTCGGCCAAACTTTACACTAAAGGAAATCCCTTTCGGTGAGACTCACCCTGGTCAGGAAGACTTTACACTGAGCTGAAACCTTTCGGTGAGACTCCCCTGTGTCAGCAGGACATCTCCCCAAGGCCATTTCACTTCAGTGAGATCTCACCTCGTCAGTGAGACACTACACCGAAGGCACAACCTTTTGCTAAGACTTCCATTTGTCGGCAGGACCTCTCCCTGATGCCGACTACTTCAGCGAGACTTCGCTTGGTTGATGAGAGTTTACACTGAGACCATTCCACTTCAGCGAGATCTCACCCCGTTGGTGAGACACTACATTGAAGGCACAACCTTTCTCTAAGACTTCCATCTATCGGCATGACTTCTCCCCGATGACACCCTTCTTTCAGCGATGCTAGCCTTGTGCACAAGGGTTAGCGTGACTTATTCCCAAGCAGAGAGATATATATAAACTCATGGCGACTGAAATGTTTGGGCGACCGATGTCTTTCAAATGAATAGAACCACACAGCTAATTGGCAAGACAACTGGAGGGTCTCACCAACTTTCTTCCTCAACAGTTTTATGCCAAATCTGATTGAGGCAGGATTTCCAACTGACCTCCTTTGAGAAAAAAGCGTCAGATGTATGATCTAATCCTGCAAAAACCATGCTTTCATTAGTCCTCAAAGCATATAAAATACATCATCATTTTTATTTCATTCAATTTTATCAAAAAGAAACCCAACTCTAGCTGAGGCAGAACCAAATCAAAAAGAACAAAAGACAGACTTAGGAGGAAAAAAAAATAACTCCTAAGTCCCAAAACAAACAACCAAAGATGATGAAAGCAAAAGAAAAAGGGGGGACCCATTTTGTTCCAAAATAAAAATGGGGTGGTTATGCATGGCATAACACTGCCCCAGAGTGAGCATGCATGTTACAGACAACCAACCTAGACCTCGTCCATATAGTGTTGGATAGATTGTCAGATCCTTGTTGCAGACAAACAACCACATTTTACATTGTATTGGAATGGTTGTTCTTGATACTTTGTTTTTCCTTTACTCTCTTTTTGGTCTTTCATAGGGTATGATTATGTATCTTTGTTACTGTTGCATACTTAAGTGTCTTGAATGTCTACTGTAGTCTAAGTTTGACATGGGGGAAAACTCTCACTAAAGTGGGGGGAAAATGTAGCATAGAAAAAAGTAACCCTTTTTCATGCTTAGTTTGGGAATGTATGATTAATGATAAAATAGACTTAATTGTGCCTTATTTAGGGTGTTGTAAAGTTTTTTCCTAAACTTTCACACTAATCTAGGGATTCATTAATTAATTGTGATTAATTGAGCTTAATTAGCCCCTTTAATTCAAATCCAAGCCTTCTTAATTACATTTTTCAAAGATCTATCTTGTCACCCATTAATGATATTTCATAACATTTATATTGGAAAGGTTGGAGTCCTAGAAAATTGTTTTAGGACCCATTCACCACTTTGGGCTAATGGGTCCTCCTAACCTAGAACCCCCCTTTTTTGGCATATTTGAGGTGGGTTTTTGATGTTATTTAACCTCCACGAAGCTAGGTCCTAGAAAATTGTGCTAGGACCCATTCACCCAAGGTGGCGAATGAGTTGTCCTTGCCTAGGACCCCCCTTTTTGAAGTTATTTGTGGTCGTATAATTATTTTCAATCCTAGATCTGATCTCGGCTTGAATTATTTGAATTTCAGGGTTAATTCTTAGATTTAGTATAAATATAAGGTTAATTCACATAGTTTCATCTAAGAAATCGTAGATTTTCATAAACAATCAAGAGTAGATTCACAAGAGCATTATAGATAACTTCAAGAGAATTCCAAAGGAATCCAAGGGTAGATTATTGAAGTTTTATTGCAGCAATTCAATATCATATCATCATGTCAAAGGCATAGTGGATCAATCATGTTGTTGAGCTAATTTTGTTGATGTAGCATTCAATATCCATTTGCAAGCAATGACTCATATCATATTCAAGATCTAGATCTACATTCTTCATGGAAACTTCATGTTAGTTTGTAGATTTATATTCCAAGACGTCTTCTGAGGTATCTTTATTTCATGTTTCATGTTTCATGCTTCTATTTCATTATTTCATCATAATGTTTAATTACCTAAATGGGGTTTGACCTAGGAAAACCCCTATCCTTTAACAATCAACAAGTTTTTCTCCGCTTTGATGTGTGTTTGCAGATTTATAGGTTGAAGATCAAGTGGAGAACAATATTGAAGCAAAATTGTCAAAATTGTCACCTTGCAAAGTTATCATCCATATTGCAAAAAAATAAAACCAAGTCTATATAATTTGTTTCAGATTTTTGGGAGCTGAGCATTGAGGAGCTAGAAGTGTAGACATCAAGGAACAAAACCCAAAATTTAGTTTTCAGAAACCCTAACAAGGACCCATTGGCCACTAAAGGTGACTGAGTCCTCGGTGACCCAACAACAACAAGTTTTCAACAAGGTACACATTGTTTCAGCCTTCCAAAACTTCCCTTATTGTTATTTGTGCATTTTGGCCCTCATAATTGAATCAAACATCCCTTATAAAAATTGTGGTTCCTCCTCTTGTTCATTCATTTTGGTGAATACAATTTTTCTTTTTTTTCAAAAAGTAATATGGATAAATAGTTTTTATTGTATCTGTACATGGATATCAACATTTGTTATAAATTATCCTAGTTGGGTTGAGATAGATTCCTTTTTTGGAGTTATGTTTGGTTATTTTCTATAACTTGGGATATTTTTTTTGTAGAATAGATTTTAGTGATAGAGATTGTGGCAATTATTTATTGTATATAAATTAAGATTTTCAATGGAATTCCTATTGAGACTTTTAGAAGTTAAATATGGAGGATCTCTTCAAAAAAAGGATCAATGGATAATAATAAAAAATGAGTGAAAAAATAAATCTAAATAATATATAGACTAGGTAAGCATTGATAACAAATCCTAAGTTACTATAGATTTATCTCCTTATGATTCTACCTTGAATTTTAGTAATGAAACTATCATACTTTAGTTGTAGAATGGAATAGGGGAAATATATCATACTAAGATTATCATTCAATAATTATATCTTAAAATGAAGTTATATTCAAGCAATTAAATTAAGGATAAAAAGGTTGAATATGATAACATCCTCATTGGGGTGTATATCACATATCTATTTAACAAGGTCCCAATATACATGAAAATTTTTGGATGCACAAGAATAATAAGGATGCAACTTCTCTCATTGAGTGGTTATCAGAACCCATGTTGCAACACTAGGATTTCTACTTCTAGTTCTTTCCCATGTGGTTGTTCATGCTTGGTGCATGATTATACATGTACTTGTTTCAGTAAGTTAGTGTTCTCTCCTTGATTGGGTTCCTTGGGTGTCACTTTTGGGGTTGAGAGTGAAACAACCTATATGTAGTGTGCTTGAGGATGAAGAGTGCCTCCTAGACCCTAATCTATTCGACATGGATGGAAGGATACATCTGGTTGAGAGTGTCCTGAATGGGGAATGATTACTCTCTAATGTGTTTCTCATTATGTGAGATCTTTGGTTGGGTATTTTCTTGTGTGATTGTGTTGTTAGTACCAAGTGTTGTTTCTATTTTCCCTAGCATGATATATTTGATAAATTCTTGCTTGTGAGGATTAGTTAGACACTTGAGTAGTTGAGAAGTGTCATTATGTGTGATTTACATCTCAATGTCTCAATTTTTATTAAGTGTGAATGTGTAGTGACCTTTAAGTTATATTTTTTACGCTTGAATTTTCTCTTTGGATGTATGTATATGGAGGCATTTTATTTGGAATTAGGTGTAATTTTTTGGCTAATGATAGAGTATTGTGAAATATTTTGTGTGATTGATGTATTGAAAATAAATGTGGTGTATGTCATATGACTAAGTTGTAAAAATGTGATGTTATGTTAATGTTTCCTATGATACATTGTGAATCTTATTTCTATTCAAGTATCATAATATATGTGAAGTAATCTTGTTAGTGCATGAATGAAATGTCACATTGTCATAATAAAATATTTGGATCAATGACCTATGTCCCCAAATCATTGTTTCCCTCTAGATTCTTGTGAGATCCTATAAGGTTAATAGGAATTGTTTTTCCTCTTGCATGGGGTGCATGTTTAATTGTTAAATTGAATTATTCTACTAGGAGGATTATGTTGGTTGGCATAGAACCTTAGCTATGATGTTCTTGGTTAATTATGTATATGCTATTTTATTTAGCATCTGGTAGTGATGCATGATATGAGTAATGTGTGTGTCATTGATTTTTCATTGTAGAATCCTTGTGAAAGGGGCACTTGGGTGAAGCCCTACCCTTGTATGGATATAAATTTTGGATTTCATAGAGAACCTTGTAAATGCCTTCTTGCATCATAATATTCCCACATCTTGATGAAGTTAATTTGATTAGTGTAGATATCATTGACATGGTTGAATGAAATTTGTGATTTTTGTTTAGTATTGTGTTTGAGAATGCTATCTCTAATGTACTTGGGATGTTGTACTCCCAAGGTGTCATGTAGATTTTGACTCCCTAAAATGGGTCTAAAATTAGTCACTCAGTTCATGTATTCATGTTTTACAAGTTTATTGGTTTATTTTGGTTATTGATGAACTCTCTAATCGTTGATTATGTATTATAATTGATTTTTTTACTTTCTTATGGTTGGTCTAGTCACTAAACTTTTCCATCTATCTATTTCATGATCTTTAGTCATGCTTAATTTATTTTTGTAATTGGAAAAGTTTTTTTATCTTATTGTTGGAATTGATAATTTTCCCTCTTGGGTTGTCTTTTATCATTGTGGTGGTTATTCTAAATGTTTGATATTATTAGTCCTATTATATTTTATTTTTGTTCCCTATCATATTCATTACAAACCCCTGATAGAATGTACAAGGGAGTAGATGTTAAAGAATGTGCTAAGACACAATTTTTGTGTTAATTAGAAACATATCACATCAAAATTATTATTTAGGGTGAAATGAAAGTGGATGCTGTGTGTTTTCTGGGAGCTTTGTGAAATTATTGTATGCATATGGTTTTCCAACTTTGATGGTTTCAATGTATGTGAATGTCCTTGACTGACACGAGTGAAGTGTATTGAAATATTTAAATGAGATTTTTTATTGAATTTTATTGATCTTTGATTGAGATTGGATGTGTGGATAATGATGTTTGCATTGTTCCTAAATTTAATTTCTTGTGGATGGTTGGGTGTAATTTATTCCACTAATTTTGTGTACTACTTATCTTGGCCTTTCCTTTTGCAAACATGTGATCATGTTTCCTAATGCCTTGGCATTAGCTGAGTGTTTTTTAAGATGTCTTAGACACTAAAATCCATGTTATTTGATAGCATGAATATGCACATCATGTTATTTAGGACACAATTTTGATAACTACACTTATGTTTGACATAGTGTAGGTTATGAAGGTGTGTTAGTAAGTGCTTCGACACATAATTTATTATGATTATCTTATTATATTATATTATATGTTTCTATCCTTGTTAAGCTATCAATTGAGCTTGTCCTGGTGGTTTTTAAGAGTTCTCCTTGGTAGTTTAGTGGTGTTCCTAACTTAAGGCTAGAAAAAGATGCAATTCTAGTTTGAGGATTTGGCTATATTTTGTATTCTCTTTGAGAATACTTAGTCTTTGAGTCCTAGGTTGGTTGCTGGTTTCTTTTTTAAATGGTGATTTTATGATCTTTTTAGGTTTTACGACCCTTAGTTGGATCATAGTTGAGCATTGTGATAGTAAAAAATTATGTTTTTCTCCTATGCTTAGTGTTAATTTGCTTCCTTGGTGGTTTCAATGCATGAGTTTGGAATTTTTAAGACTCGTTGTTTGAGAATTCTTATGCTTTTCAAAGGTAGTTTCCTAAATTCTTGCTTCTCATAACCCCTTTGGTGTCCCTAGTTTCATGTTGAGAAGAATTACTATGCTTAGGAAATCCTTACTTTTCCCAAGTGGTATTCAAGAGAGAACCTCATGATGATTGCCATAATTGGAAGTAAGGCATGCACTTGGTGAGCATGGAGGTGAGGAAGTGTTACCTCTAGCATTGTGGGATGGTTTTCCTTGGATTTTGAGTTGTATCTTTGAAGGCTATCACCATGGTCTTTGGAGAGACCATAGGAATTGAAACCCTATAGTATTTATCCTTGTGTTGAGGAAGGGTTTATTTATGGTGTCCTTTCCTAAGTTATTATCTATATGGATTCCCTAGTTGTTGTTGGAGACCTTGAGTAGGACCTTATTGGTTTGTGGTCTGGTCGACCCCATAGGTGGTCCTGTCTATCAGTGCAATAGTGACTAGTGAAGGTGTGTGGTGATCTCTTAGGTGGTTGCACACCTAGTGGAGGGTGGTCACTTAGCATGAGGACCCCTATAGTTGTGTGTTATGTGTTTGATTCCTATACATGGTGAGATTCTAGAGGATTGATCTATGAGTATGATGTGTTTGAAGGATCATTTTTTATTTGTACATATCCTTGCTTGTGTAGGCTTCCAAGAGTAAAAATAATTTTACTGGGGGAGGATGTAGTTCCCCTCCCATTTGCATCTTGTTAATGTGAGGTCAGTGTTTTAGCTTCACCATTTTCTCATGTATTTAGTGGTGATTTTTTTATGATCCTAAATGGTTTGTATGAACCACTACATGTTTGAGATGGTGTTCCTCAACATATCAATTGTTGGTATTTTACACATGTATATGCTTGGATATATCAATTTGCTTCAATTTAATTTTATGCATTATTTATGCTATAGCTAAATGTGATCTCGATTATTGATATTTAAGAAATGATTTATATGAAATATGTATAGATGTTATTTATGCTTTATGCTATTAGACCCCATTGGGTCATTATGATGTTCTTTGGCTATATATACATTGAGCAGGTACCCTTGACGCGCATTGAATGGTTATAGGTATAGGGTTATTTCTCCACCTGGTTATATACGTTTGAGTTGTTCCTTAATGGTGGTTAATTCAATGATGTCACATTGGGCCCCTTCATATCTATTCCTTGATCATACTTGAATCAAGTACAATATGTGTCATGTTTGATCTATGTGAACTTGGATCCAATTTAGGAGTTATTTAAGAATCCTTATATGTCATGAACAACCCATAATTTTTTTATTTAATCAATGGTTTAAATTCCCCATTTTTCCATAGATAAAATATTAAGAATTTAAATGATTATTTTATTTATTATTAAAACATTCTCTATATTTTGAGAAAAAAAAGGGGGAAATAGAATGAGAATGGAAATGAAATAAGCTATTGTTTAATTTATTGCCAAAAAATTAGTGGGTGGAGAATTAAAAATTGTATTGGATTTAATTACCCTATTTGAATTTGGGATTCCATAAATTATTTGAATGAAAATATGCTATATGAATTTAATGGTTAAATTATACATTAAATGATGTTTTTGAATGGATTTAATTGATCAATTTGATTTTGGGAGAAATTTCAAAGGAATTTTTAATTCCAAAATAAACAAATGAATCTTTAATTAAATTTTAGTTGAATTTTGAAATGGGTAAATAAGAGAAAAATCTTTCTATTTGATTTTATGTTTTGAAATTGTGAAAATATTGAGAGAGAATTTTTTTTTTGGAGCATTTTGGAGTTTTATTGATTGGGAGTGTGTTTGTTATTGGAATTTTATGAGGTCAAATAGGATTTAGGAGGGGATTGTTCTTGCTAGTTTTTGTGAGTCCTTGTTTGGCATGGTTGAGATATCTTACATTTCAAGTTTTAGAGGGCATTGAGGTGTTTTCATTTTTTTTAATTAATTTGATTAATTTTCTTTGAATATGTTTGTAGGGGAATGATTAGGGGAGTGTAAAATCCTCCTAACTTAATTTGGAAATTTAGATGATTAATTTTTTTTTATTTTTTTATTTATTTCTAAAATGGTGGGGTTACGATGCCCTTTTTTTGGGAAATGGCAAAAATGTCTATTTTATAGCTTAAGAGGGGTGTTGTGCATATTTTCCACCAAAGCTTATTATTAGATTTTTTATTTTGAAAATTTTCAATTTAAATGAATTTCCATGGTGGATTTTAGAAATTTCAAGGTTTTTGCATTATGAAAATATTAGAAAAATGATTTTTTTGTATGAAAATGAATGACTTTGGATGTTTTGAAAAGATTCAACCTCGTCAAACATCATAGTGTGCATTGTGGGAAATTGTCACTTATATTGGGAAAAATGCATTTTTGCATTGGTTTTCATACCACACTTTTGGAGGGTGTGATGAGCTTAGGGTCTAAGTGTTAGAGAGAGTTATAGGAGTGGCTCCCAAACCAAAGTGGTGCATAGGAAATCATGGTGTGAGCATTTTATTAATAATATGTGATAATGAATGAAAATGTGTAATAAAATAATAAAGATAATGACATCCCTCTCATGCCTTGAGTGCTTGTATAGGCTAAGGATGACTAAGGAAGAAAATTCACTCAAGGAAAATAATACTTGTAAAGTGAAGTATTCTCATGTGTATGAGAAGATACTTCAAGTTTCGTATTGAGCCATGTGAGTGTTCACGATGACTCTACCTCTCTTTCACTCTAACATTTAACTCTAATGTAGTTGAGTAGCGCCTAAAAGATGATATATCTTCCATGTGCCTTTTGTGTTATTCCCTTAGTGAGTTTTTCCAAGGATGATCTTTGTATGGCATTAGTGACTTGGCCTAATGTGGATTTTTTTTATGATATTGATGAGTTTTCCCAAGGTTGTTGTGCTACGCCATTGTGATTGTACCATGTGATGACATGTATTGTATCATTTATGTGATTTGTATGATTATGATATATTATTTGTTGGTGGAGTGTTTTTATCATGTATTGTATGAGTTTTATCCCTTTCCCCATGTGTTTGGTGTGATTTTTGTGATTGTGGCCCACATGACTATCTCCTAGGTTGGTGGAAGTGGATCCTTTCGATTTCACAAGGTCAAGTGGCATGCAACCACCATTGGGGATCAGATGTTCATATATTCAGAAACAATATTCCATCATGTAATTTCAAGTTTAATTCTTTTAGATAGTTTATATCATTCATTTATATTGTAAATTATTGATTTAGAACCTTTCATTGAGATGGGTGTAAATTTTATAGTAGAAAGAGTATTTTAATCTTTTACATGTCTTGGTGTTGTTACTGAGCATGCTATATTTATGGTTATCTTTATCATGATTTTTTAATTCTAAAAAAAACATAGGAATATTTAATTTTACACTTAGATTATCCTAATTCAATTTTCATAGTTGGGAAGCTTCTTCTTGCACCTAGACAACCCTGCTAAACAATAAGTTAAACCAGATTTTAAGAAATTTGCCTAACACTACTAGGGAGACCTACTAGTATATTTGGTTGGCATAGTAGTAGGTGGTGTGGCATGGTAGCCTATTGGGGTTGTTGGTATTTAGGGACAGCCCTGTTGTGTAAGCCAAAAAATGATGATTTTTTCCTAAGTGTATTGGGGCGGCCTGGTTTTGTGTAGGGTGGCCTCATCCCCATATAAAAACTAGAGATTAAATCATATTAACCACTAATAGGTAGAGGTTTTATAATCCCTAACCCTTTATCAAATAATTTTAATGCATTTTATCATTTTGATCATTTTAGTCATTGAAACCCTTGAAAATCTAGTCAAGTTTCCTTTGTTTCACGACTTGATCTTTATTCTTTATTTTGAGGCCTTGTTTATGAAAACCATGTAAATTGAAATTATTCCTCATGGTACCAAGGATCTAGTGGTTCTTTTTCTTGTTCCTTCATTTTTTTATTGTGATTTGATGATTTCTCTTTCCTCATTTTGCATGCCTTGTTTTGAAGTCGCCCAGTTGTCAAACCCAGGGTTAGGGATATTGTGCACCTAGTCTTGTGAAGTATTGGGAAGGTTGTAAGCCTTCTTGGTTTGTATTTTTAGTGTTATTTAAATTCCTCATAGGTCATGGGGTTTTTTCAAGTAATTCTTCCTCTTGTGTGTTTTTGCATTGTGATGATATGTCTGGGGAAGAGTGAGGTTGTTCAGAAGTGACTCATCATCACTCTTGTTTGTGTTGAGTTGTGATTTTTTCTCTAGGAAATCCTTTTGTGAATGTTTTTCATTATGTTTAGAGTTTTTAAGTGTGCCTAGATGAGGGTGGGAGATTGATGTTTCCCTCATCCTATTTTAGTGTGGTTTTTTGAGGTAACATAATCATGGTTAGGTAAACAATTACTCTGTACCTATGTCATCCTCTCTCTCTCCTACATGTTCATCAAACTGACTTTATCCCATTATTGGTTGGTCTTCCATTGTTGCCACCTTTCTTATGTAATCGAGAATTTGGCATGTTGTTCTTATGTTTATGTTGTTGTGACACTTGTGTGCATATTTTAATGCAAGTTTGACATGTCCATGTTACATTATCGGTGTTGTTGTTGGTGTTTCGAAAGAAAAAAAATCTATTGACCTTGTTCTAAGATTGTTAGCTCACGACATTACAATGGTTCCTTAAGTCCACCTTCTTCACCTTACAAGAGGTTTTTTATGAGCAATATAATCATGTAACAATGGGTTATATATTGTCTTATGTCATGACCAACCTTTACATGGAACATTTTGAAGAGTTATTCCTTAATTCCTCCCCATTTTAACAAAAGTGATGGAAATGTTATATTCATGATATTAAAGTATGTTAGCCTCATGTAATTAAAAATTAGGACTTATTTTCATACCTAAAATTTTCTTAATCCATATTTTTTCTTTTAATTATTTTAAATTCTCTTTTCCCTTTGGGTTGTAGCCTTATGTCGGTTTTTCCTCCCATTTTGTATCTATTTTCCCTTATTTTTTACTTGACTCTTATTATATCACATGCCCATATTTATAAATTTCACTCATATCCCTTTACTTTTGATCTTCTATTTCTATTTAGTTATCATGTTATATCATTTCCACTTGCTTTTTCTATGTTTATCTATTCTTTCAAGTCTTTTACTCTTCTTTTCCTCCTTTCCCCACTAATGTTTATAAATTTTGTTTTCACCCTCTTGTATTCTTTTTGTGAATTATTTATTAGTTGTCATATTTTATTTCCCATTTTTTAATTTTGATTTTGATTTTTCCATTTAATGTACTTTTTGTTAATTAATTGTATTTTACTAGATTGATTAATCAACTCTTATAACCATGGAATTTTTTTATAGTTTTTAAATCCTTATTTTTTAATCATTACTATAACTATATTTGGTGTGTAGGTCATCAATTTTCCTATTAGTTTATAAGAACCATTCTATCCAATATAGAATTATTGTTATCCTCTTCTTGATAATAGATCATAGAGTGTGATATAGTAAATTGATATGAAAAGGGTACTCCATAGTCTAAACTGGAAGGACTATCTTGCATGAAATTTTATTCATTAAAACTGAAGGAAATATACTCTAGTGTGGAATAGTTTAATTATTTCAATTTAATTGTGAGTTAGTTATAGTGTATTTATGTTAAGAATTAAGAAGTGGATAAACATATTTCTTTAATTTTTTTCATTACCTCATTCTTAGGATAATTTGGTTGTTTATCTCATTGGTTTTAATACAAATAACAAACTTGATTTCCTTTTTTCTAACTTTCTCGAAGAGGAGATGTGGATAAATTCAAATTATGAGGGTTCAAAGGAGAATTTGAATCTGAGAGGAAGATCTAAGAAAAATTGTGGTAGTGTGAAAAAGGTATGGAAAGTATAATTATAAAGATAGAACTAAATCTAAGGATGGATCCAAAAATATTGACAATAGTTGTTAAGGATTAGGAAGATTGGAGCATTAAACATTAACAATTATATGAAGACTAAATAACGTAGAAATAACAATGAAGAATAACATAAAAGAGATCAACATAGAGTTTTAACGGGGTTCAACCTAAACAATAGGAAAATGGGTGCATTATAACCTAGGTCATATATCACCACTATTCTCCTATTATCAATCAAAAATGTCCTAGGAACCCTAAATGGGTTGGCTACCAACCTCACAAGGTGAGTCAATTCTTGACAAGGAGGACCTAGGAGGGGGTTATTTAAGCTTTTAGGGGTCACCACCAAGAAAATGCTTGGAAAAGACAAATGAATATTCAACTCACAAAATCAAGCAATGTAAGCCAAATAAAGAGATCAAATGACAAAATTAAACCACAAGAAGTTAGGGGGTATGTACCTGAGAAGTTTGGAAATGTGATGAGGATTCTAGAAATGCAAAAAATGCTATCAGAATATACTAGGGATGACTAAGACACCATTACTGTTGTCTTAGTCCTACTATTGTTTTTCAAGGCAAATGCAGAATCTTTGGATGTTGAAACAAGATGTGAAAGAATCAATACAAAATTCCACCTGGAGGACTAAGACTCCCTTACTTTTGTCTTAGTCCCGATCTAAAGTTTTGAATTTTTTGAGTGTGGTCCTAAGCTCCAAGTTATACACTTACCCCTTCTTAGATCTAAGGTCCTGAATTTTCCATATCTAGAATGTAGGTGAGTTTTCGTGAAGATGACAACTTTGCAATGCAATTTTGCAACTTTTCACTTTAAAGGATCTTCAAATATTCAACCTAGATTTACAAATACAAACATACAAGATAGGAAAAACTTGTTGATTGTTAGTAAATGGTGGTTTTCCTTGGTCAAACCCCTTATTGGTAATTAAACCTTGAAATGAAATTAATGAAATGGAGCATTAATAAATATGAAATATATAGATGATGTCATCTTGTATGATGTCTTGTGAAGCAAATTTACAATCTACCATATAGTTTCCATGAAGAATGTAGATCTTGGATCATTGGATATGATGTGAACAATGGTTGCAAGTAGATCTTCAATGCTACATCCACAATCTTGGCTCAAAAACATGAATGGATGCACTAAACCCTTGACATGATACTTGAATCTTGATGATGGCTCCAAATGCTTGATGAATTACTCTTGAATGCATAAACTTTCCTTAAGAATGAATACTTGAATGCTTGTTATAAAAATGAGTGAAGGAACCTTGTATTTATACTTATTCATGCTTAATATCCAAAAATTACATCACACCAAGCCAACATATGAATTAATTAATTAAAGGAGGCTAAATCTCAAGATTTGAAATTGAATCCCAACAATAAGCCAAGGAGGACTAAGATTCCTGAGCTGGCATCTTAGTCTAGAGGCTCAAATTTTGGGGAATAAACTTCAAAAAGGGACCTATTCAAATGCTCTCAAAATTAGGGTCCCAAGACCTTTGGGGGAAAAGGATACCCTAGGTGGAATTTAGTTCCAACCCAAAAACTAGGACACTCTGATGACATATATTAAATTATCATTTATCCATTGGAGAATGTCTGGATTAGCCAAAAAAAGATATAATTCTTAGGGCTTGTGGATGCAAATAGGACTAATTAAGACATAAATAGGAATAAATAAAGCAAGGTGGGCCCAAACAAGTGTGAAAATGAAAGGGTGTGTATTTTACTACATTGCATTCAGCCCCCACTTTAGTGAGAGGATGAAATTTCTTCAAACTCACACTAAAGTATCCAACTACGTAATCAAGAGGGATTCCAATGTAAAAATGTTAGTAAAATAGGATGAAAATAATCAAGAGGGTGGCCAAGCTCCCGGGATCAAGATCCTATAGAAAACCAACGTAGGCATGAGGGAAAACACATGCGGATGATATATGAAGCCATAATCAGATCAAAAACATACACCATCAAAGACAAAAAAAAGGAAAAAGGAAAAATAAAAAGGAAAAATGCAACAAATCAAGCTTCGACTGGTCGTCTAGCATGGTGGACCAAGTCTAGGCTATTTTTCCAAGAGATGTTTACAAGTGGAACATTTTGTCCACTATGCAAACAAAATGTATGCTCACAAGGGCTAGTGGAGCTAGGCATCCACTAGGTGAGCCCCAAGAGGTCCATATCAATGTCATACCCCCATGACTATGATAAGGAAAAAAGGAAAAATGCATGCTCACAAGGACTAGTGAAGCTAGTTGTTCACTACATGAGCCCAAGGGGACCATACCAAAGCCATACCTCCATGAATTTAATAAGGCACAAAAGGAAAAATGCATGCTCACAAGGGCTAGTGAAGCTAGTTGTTCACTAGGAGAGCCCCAAGGGATTGTATAAAAGCCATATCTCCATGAATTTAATAAGGAACAAAAGAAAAAAAATGCAACAAGAAAGAGGGATGTTCAAAGGGATTTTGCTTAATTCATGTGAGGTCTTATTCTTAGAGGACATCATGCTTAATGTCTTCAAGAGAGGATAAATACAAGGTCTCATCCTCGGGAACATCATACCCAATGCTTGCAAGAGAGAAAAAACACAAAAGGTCTCATCTTGTTTCCAAGAGAGGACAAGTGCAAGGTCTCATCCTAGGGAACATCATATCTAATATTTCTAAGAGAGTATAAGGAAATATCACACTCTTGGAGGGAATAAAACCCAATGACACCACCAAGAGGAAAGACGCATCACATAAAGAAAGAAAATCACATCAAGGAACATGAAGTAGATACAAATAAAATCATTCCAAAAATAATGACAATGTATGCCTCCACTTTAAAGAAATTGCTAACACCATGTTGTGAGAAATTACTTTAAAGTAGACAAAAATGAAAAAGAAAAAGGAAAAAAAAAGGTTTCCCACCAGAAACACATGAGATATCTATGGATTTGGGGTCAGTATTTGTCTTTGCTGCAATGATATTATAAAGCTCAGAATTTTCATCATTCCCCAAATACACATAAAACTGGAAGAATGACACAAAGAGAATGAAAAAAATGAAAATCCCTTTAGGTCAACATGGAAGAAACATGAATGTATCGACACCTTGCATCATCCCCAAAAGGAAAACACAAGACCAAAATAAAAATGAAAAGAAAAGAAAATGAAAAATCTTTTGGGTCAACATGGAAGAGACATAGGGTGTCTCGACACCTTGCACGTCATCCCCAAAAGGAAAATAAAAGACCAAAATAAAAATGAAAACAAAAGATAATGGAAAATATTTTGGCTCAACATGGAAGAGAAATAGGGTGTCTTGATGCCTTGTGACATCCCCAAAAGGAAAACACAAGAAAAAAATGAAAATGAAAAGAAAAGATGGATATGTACAGGGTCATCATGGAAAAAATAGGCCCTAGAAAAATCAAAGTTAGGCAACTTGATGTAAAAATTTGAATACATTATCTATATTATTTCAAAAATATGTAACAATAGAATCTGTCAAAAATTGATTGTAGTTTCTAAACTACTAGGTTTATTTTAAAAAATAGAAAAACTATTTGGTGAAAATTTGAGATTTCGATGCAGTAGTACTTAAATTTCAGGGAAAAAATAAGAAGTAGGTGTCTATCTGACCACCTTAACCACAATAAAATGATAATATTTTTTTATAATATTTAAGATATAAGTAGAGGAATCATATCCTAAAGTGATTCATATTTTTTTGTAATTTTTTCCTAGTAAATAATTAATTATGAATTTTTTATTAAAACTTTTAAAAAATATAAAAGCTCGTATGTCTGACGACCTTAACTTGGTCAAAACTTCATGAAATTCATTTTTTTTTAAATCATATATTATGCAAAGCATAGAATGTGATACATGTTTTGGATTCAAAAAATGTGATACCATTTGAAAGCTATAGATGTTTTTCAATCAGCCTCTTAATCAAGACTTTACTTGTAATGCAAATAGAAAATGAATAATAATTATTTATTAAATTCAAACTAAAGCATAATTTATATTAGTGGAAAGATAAGAATCTCCTTTAAAAACCCTTTTTGTTTCATCAATTTTGGGTAAAAACAAAGTCATCAGCCACATACCCTACAAATACCCATCATATTGCCACTTTTTGGCCCATCATGATCCTACACATACCTAGATAATGAAAAATATTTTGGGTCAACATGGAAGAGACATAGGGTTTCTCAATGCCTTGCATCATCCCCAAAAGGAAAATACAAGACCAAAATGAAAATGAAAAGAAAAGATAATGAAAAATATTTTGGGTCAATGTGGAAGAGACATAGGGTGTCTTGATGCCTTGCGTCATCCCCAAAAGGAAAACACAAGACAAAAATGAAAATGAAAAGAAAAGATAAAAGGAAAAGTATACAACATACAGAAGAATGAAGATATAAATAGAGGAATGGACATGGAGAGAGGAAACATCAAACATAACATCACGGGGGATCACATTACATATATGCAATCAAAAGAAAAAGGAAGGAAAAAAAGAAAACAAGAGAAAAAATAATAGTAAAGCACATGTGAATCAACTATCCAGTAGATCATTTGCATCCCAGTCTTGTTCACTATATGCGGAATGCAAATCACTAGCAAGAGGGACAACATAAAGTGTTGTACAAGGAGAATCACCAAGTTCAAAATGAGGCACATCACTCAGTTTAGGAGGATCATCACGGTTGTTATCATTAAGCTCATGGAAGAGGAAAATAGTAAATTCAACTCATTATGCACTTTTTCATCAATTTTGGCAGTATCCTCATCATCATCCAAGTTAACCAAAATAGGAGGATGAATGATAATATCCATATAAGGTTCTAGTCCTTGTTGTGTTGGAGACATATCCTCTATTTGTTTTAGTGAGAGAGGAGGGTCATCATTTATTGCTTTAGTCAAGTTCGGATTTTGATTTTCAATGTTTTTCTTGTCATTCATCTTTTGAGCAATATCATGACATCTATGCCTACGCTCTCTAGTATTTTTTTCCTTTTATTATGGCTGTCAAGTTGTGTTTGTGTAGGAGCAGGTTTGTCAACCATATGTTCCTTTTCTTCTTGTGAGGAATGTGTTGGAAATAGGATGCCATTTAATTGCAATCCTAAACATTATTTCATGTATCTCCTAAGTCCTTAGAAAGTGTTCCCCAACACTAGGATTAGAAAGAGATTAAATTTGAATGAAATAATCATGTTAATTGACATTTGTAATTAATTCTAAATGATAGGAACATGTGGGGATGCCCATGAAAAGCTCCTACAAAATAGGAGCACATGAGGCACCCACATGGAAGATGGAACCCACCTTCAGTTAAGTTAATTTTTTGGAGAAAAAGATAACAATTTTGTAATACATGTAAAGATCCTAGAAGTTAGGGATTGATGTTTACATGCATGAAGTTCAATTCAGTTCAGTTTAGATCAATTCAGTTTAGTTTAGTTTAGTATCTATTTAGTTCAATTCAGTTCAGTTCAGTTTAGTTCAATTCAATTCAATTATAGTTCAGTTATCTTTAGTTGCATTTAGTTAGTTTTAGTTGAATGCTAATTGACTTCAGTTGACTTGGAATGCATGACTAATGACTTGAGTTGCATGACAGATAATAGGTGATAAATTCAATAAAGTGGGGATGATCAATCATGCATCATGTTTGCATAAATTGATGGAGAGATATCTTTTTTTTAACAAAGATTGACTTGGACCCACCTTGGGTGCCCATGTTGGCATCTTGGAGTTAACACTTTTGCATGATAATATATTTTATAAGGATGAGTTAAGTGGGCCCATTCTTGGGTGCCAACTTTGAGGATAACCTTAGAAGATATCTTCGGAATCAACGTTGAGTTATGACTTCAATTTGGCATGCCCAAATGGATTAATGACTTGTTTTGACATTGTTCTTCATAGTAGAACTCTACTTGCAAAGAATAGGAATGGGTTTTGTGAGATAAGAATTGTGCTTTTTAATTGTAAACTTTTTGGAGTTTACAAGGCTCATTATTGTCTATTTATTGCAGCAAGTTGAAGAGAGTTTATCAGATTTTATTGCAGGTTGCGAAGAAGATGTTTTGAAGGAAAAAGAAGCATCTCAAGCAAGGATTGGAATTATTGTAATCTTATTCTAAGATTAAATAATACATTGATTCTTGGTGGAGTTTTTTCCCAAAAGGGTTTCTCCACGGTATATGTTGTGTAACTTCTAATCTTTTGGTTTAATTCTTCTACAACCTTCTATCTACATTCTACAAATGCTAAAATGAATCTAACCAGATAATCATGCTTAAAGAAATTGTAGCATAGAACACTTAATTAGATCTACAGTATAATAGTTTTACAAAGTATTAAGCTACATAATTAGCTTCATTTTCAATAGAAAGAATGGAAGAAACCATGGAAGGTTGTTCAACCACTTTCTCTTTGGCTTTATAAATTTTCTTAAGAGGTGGACTATGGGTTGTTTGGTTTTCTCTAGGTCTTTTATGGGAAATAGGCAAGGGATTTTGCATGGATGGTTCTTGGTTTGTTGGAAGGGATTTAGGCTTGCTATTGTTTTCTTCAAAGGGTGGAGGTTCAATCATGGGTGGAGAAAAGTTCTCAAGGGATAATCTAGCTATGCATTTTGCTTTGAACTTTTGGTAAGAAAGAAAAAGGCTATCTTCATGGGGTCTTATTGGTTCCATAGGCTCATGCCCAAAATAATATAAGGAAAAGTTTCCATGGGAAGATGGGGGTCTAAAGCCACTATGGTTTACTGTTGTCTTAGTCCTACTACTATTTTTTTGGGTGGATGCAAAATTTTGGATATTGGAACCAGATCTGAAAGAGTTTTTGAAAAATGAACTTAGGAGGACTAAGACACCATTACTATTTTCTTAGTCCTATAAGAAATTTCTAAATTCTCTAAATGGGGTTCTAAAGCTAGATTTCTACACTTCCTTCTTTGATAAATTGAGTACTGAAACCTTCATATTTAGCTTGTAGGTGAGTTTCTGTGAAAATAACAACTTTGTAATGCAAATTTTCAACTTTGAAACTTTGCACTCCTAATGATCTGCAAGTCTTCAACCTATATCTGAAATCACAAGCATGCAAGAGGGAAAAACTTGTTGATTGTTAGTGAATTTGGATTCACCTTAGTCAAACCCCTTGTTGGTAATTAAACTTTGAAATGAAATAGAATAGTGAAGGGAAATGATGAATGAACAAAATGCAATGATACAACTCACCAAACCCTTGTTGTAAAGTTTACAAACTTGTGTGAAATGGCTACAATGAATATGGATCTGGAATCAAAGGAATGCTTTGATAAATCTTTCTTGCATTGCTTGCTTGAGTCAAAACCCTACGTCACAAATGTTAGCACAACAATACACATGATTCAAGATCTTTGATATGATGCTTGAATTTTGATGATGGCTCCAAATGCTTGATGGAATGCTCTTGAATGCTAGAATGATTGAATTCTTGGATGCTTGTTAGCTTGCTTGATTACTTGATAAGAAAAATGAGAGGAGGAACCTTGTATTTATACCTATTTATGCTTAATATCCTAAAATTGCATAACACCAAGTCAACATAGGAATTCACTAAATAAAGGAGGATAAATCTACTAGAATTTGAAATTAAATCCCAAAAAATAAGCCAAGGAGGACTAAGATTCCCTAGGTGGCATCTTAGTCCCGAGGCTCAAATCTCAGTGCATAGACTCCAAAAAGAGACCTATTCAAGTGCTCTCAAAATTAGGGTCCCAAGACCTTTGGGGGACAAAGATGCCCTTGGTGGCATTTTAGTCCCGACCCAAAAATCAGGGGCACTTCAATAACATCATTAAATTATCAAAATGAATAATAGGAAAATGGGTGCTTTATAACCTATGTCATAGAACACCACTATTCTCCTATTATCATTCAATAATGTCCTAGGAACCCTAAATGGATTGACTATCAACCTCACAAGGTGAGTCAATTCTCAACAAGGAGGACCTAGGAGGGGGTTCTTTAAGCTTGTAGGGGTTCACCACCAAGAAAATTATTGGAAAAGAACAATGAATATTCAACTCACAAAATCAAGCAATGCAATCCAATAAAGAGGTGAAATGACAAAATTAAACCACAAGTTAGGGGGTATGTACCTAGGAATTTTGAAAATGTGATGAGGATTCTAGAGATGATTTTTTTTTTGTGCAAATATGCTAGGGATGACTAAGATGCCATTATTGTTGTCTTAGTCTTGTTGTTGTTTTTTGAGGTAGATGCAGAATCTTTGGATGTCAGAACAAGATCCAAAATAATCTCTACAAAATTCCACCTAAAGGACTAAGATTCCCTTACTATTGTCTTAGTCCTAATCTGAATTTTTGAATTTTCTGAGTGTGGTTTTGAGCTCCAAGGTTTGTACTTGCCCCTTCTCATATCTGAGGTCCCGAATCTTCCAAATCTGGCCTATAGGTGAGTTTTCATGAAGATGACAACTTTGCAATCCAACTTTGCAACTTTTCACTTTAAAAGATCTCCAAATCTTCAAATTAGATCTATAAATACAAACATACAAGAGAGGAAAAACTTGTTGATTTTTAGTAAATGGGGGTTTCCTTGGTCAAACCCCTTGTTGGTAATTAAACCTTGAAATGAAATGAATGAAATGGAGCATGAAATATGAAATATATAAATGATGTCACCTTGTATGATGTCTTGTAAAGAAAATCTACAATCTACCATGTAGTGCCCATGAAGAATGTAGATCTCGGATCCTTGGATATGATGTGAACAATGGTTGCAAATAGATCTTCAATGCTACATCCACAATCTTGGCTCAACAACATGCATAAACTTTCCTTAGGAATGAATACTTGAATGCTTGTTATAAAAATGAATGGAGGAACCTAGTATTTATACTTATTCATACTTAATATCCTGAAATTACATCACACCAAGTTGACATATGAATTCATTAATTAAATGAGGCTAAATCCTGCCAAGATTTGAAATTGAATCCCAAAAATAAGCTGAGGACTAAGATGCCCTAGGTGGCATCTTAGTCCCAGGGCTCAAATCTCAAGGCACAAACTCCAAAAAGGGACCTATTCAGGTGATCTCAAAATCAGGGTCCCAAAACATTTGGGGGACAAAGATGCCCTAGGTGGCATTTTAGTCTTGGCCTAAAAATAAGGGACACTTTGATGGCATCACTAAATTATCGTTTATCCATTGGAGAATGTGAGGATTAGCTAGAAAAATATATAATTCATAGGACTTGTTAATGCAAAATAGGACCAATTAAGACATAAATGGGGATAAATAAATCAAGGTGGGTCCAAACAAGTGTGAAAATGCAAGGGTATGCATTTTACTACACTACACACCCAATGTGGGCTACATCCATAGAAACTTAGCCACCCAAATATTTTATTATCCAGTGCAAAACATATTACAATTTCATGAATGACACACCCGCAACTTACATCCCAACCACTTATAACAAGCTTTTTGGAAGCTCGACGTGTTAATAGAAAAACCTTGACATGTTAGTGGGAAAATCTTTATGTGTTAATGGGAAAACCTTGGCATGGGAACCCTAGTGAGGATAAGTTACGAGTGCACAGTATTTTCATGATTAGTCACCACATACCAACAATCTCCCACTTGGAGACTGATCTTGGATGATACCACTGGTTTCTTATATCCACCATTATCATTCATTAAGTCCAATGGAAATTGATGAGGAAATCAGTTTCTCATGTGTAACTACCTTTGTGAACATATCTGTAGGATTCCCACTTGTGTGAATTTCCCCAGCTTCAACTATCCATTCTCCAAAACTGACTAGATGAAGTGGAATCCGAGCTATATGTGCTTTTTTTTGAATGGAAATCTAGATATCAGTGAACAAAGGGATATCTTCTTGTCATTGTCCCAATTCCTCCAAAAAATGAACATGTAACCAAATCATCTCCTTGATAGCTTTCGTAGTAGCAACATACTTAGCTTTGGTGGAACTTGCAAAATCCATGTCAAAATTTTGAGTCTCCTAAGCATTAGGGTTTTTCTTCCATGCATAAACCCTCATTAAACCCTAGTTATATTCTATTTCATCATTGACATCTTGTGCCTACTTAGTCTTGGGCCCTTTATGTTGTAACCTTATGTCATCATTTCCCATATTCCTAGTGTGGCCCCTTTTTAATTTTTTATCATTTCCCTAAGCTCACGAGTCAAATTATTTTGTCCCCAATGTCCTAATTGACTAGGTGATGACCACCTTCTAGGAACAAATTTATGCACGTACTTATATCCACTGCTTAATTATTTGCATCACCCATCATTGAAACTATTTGCTCCATTGATCTCAAATCCGCAATGAGTGGTGAGTTCCTTGTATCGTGCATCATTGTTTGCATATGGCCTTTTCATTTCATATCAATGATAAGAGATACCCTTTGTATCAATCACTCATTTCCTGTTGCTAGTTGCTAGTTGCTTTTCATTTCCTAATCTATAATGAGCAATGAAGGTTTCTTTGCATTGTTGTTTGGATTTTTTTGGCAAGCTCCTTTTAGCAATACATGATGGAGAGGTCAAATCTAATGTGGGACATTGAACAGTTGTAGTTACACTGCACCCTTACATCACATCACTATTGTAAAGAAAGGTGATATAGTAATTGGCATGATGTACATGATGAGCGACCCAGATTCAATGGCAATAATCAATGACCATGTTTTAAAATATTATGAAGGATCTAATCTCAGCCATCTAGCTCACATCTAATAGTTTGAATTCAAATCAAAATGGATAATTTCCTCAGTTTATGGGTAATGAAAAAGAAGTAATGGCACAACCACATTCAGCTACCAAATCGATCTAGGATGCCTCCAAATAACTTCCCTACACTTTGCCCAAGTAAAATTAATTGCTCAATGGCACCATTCATTTCCTTATGTGTTGTAGAGGATATATTTATATGTCATAGTGTGTTTCCATGACTATAATCATAGATTTCTTGAGAGTGTCGTGTCTGCTTTCAGAGTGCCATTAAGTTGGAATGTGCTCAAGGTGTCAAGAGCATTCATGCTTGGTTGTTAACCCATTTTGGGGGGAAAATTATAGTTTTCTACACTCTAATCGTGGTTCACATGTCTACAACTCTAGTTTGGTTAGGGTTAGCAATTTCAAATTGAAATTTGAGTTGTATTCCTACACTATAAAGGAAAATTTTGTGCATTTTGTTCGCATTCCATTCTCTTAGAATTTTATACGCCATTGCCTTAGTATGTATAGTTTTTTCTTGTCTCACACCTAGAAAAGAAATATTGTAATGTTTTCTTTGTAATAGCAATAGATGATGTGAATATTCATTGAATTTTGCACTTGATGTTTGTATCAATTCTATCATTCTCTCCACTATTGTACTCATTTTCTTTGATTCAACATAATCAAGGATTGTTTCTAATGCTCATATAATATTTTTTGATCATGAATGTATGATTTTTTAGTTTTTGTTCAAGGAGCAAGCTAATCTATTTTAGTTCATATGTTAGGTTTGTGATGATAGAATAAAGATTTTAAAGAAGTTTAATAGCATTGATATTTTGTTGGTTTCTTACTGGAAGGCCCAGTAAGTTTTTAGAAGCCAAAATGGTTCTATTGTAGGAGTGTTACTTCATTTCTGGACTCTGAGTGGATAAGGCATTAGTCAAATTATGCCCATAAGCCTAAGTCTGAGGTGGATCCAATTTCAAAATCCAAATCAAGAACCTTTTAATTTCCTACATTTTACTTTTATGTTTATTTCCATACTACCAAAAGTCATTATTAATATAGATGGTTGTGTAGATGATTTAGCCCATCAAAGGCCTTTCACCATTGTAGTGTGATGATCTGATTACATATATGGATATCTACCTTGGTCCAACAGAGCCTAAAGTGAAAACAAGAAGCTTTCCAATCTGTCATTTCCTATTTGTTGGCCACTAACCTAGGGTCTCTAAATATAAGGAGTAGCAACCTTTTATGAGATGATAGACCATCAACTAGAAACACCAATAGATTGGTGACTCTATTGGGCAGAAAAAGAAAGAATCTCTAGGTGAGCAACTAAAAATATGCTTTTCCTCCATTGAGGAAGATATAGATATATCTGTTTGGGAGAGTCAAGAGATTTACTAATCCGAAGTTTTGGGTTAGTTGATTCAAAAGGACCTATATACTTGAAGAGGTAGATTGTTGTAACATTTTTGGTGTGTTCTTGAAGTCTGGTGCTCTACTGGTGGAGAGAACTTAGAAATATATTGATCTTGGAAGGAGCTCTCTGCTGCTTGAAGATCTTTTCCTCTTTCAAAGAGGTGGCAACACTACATAAATTTTTTACATCATCAAAAGAGTTGGTTGCAACAGTGTTGAGGTATTTTTTCTATTGCAAAATTTTGTATGAAGGCCTACAACAAGTTCTAGTAAATATTATCCCTTATTCAGTGATTTAAGGTACTAGTTGAAAAGGGAATTGAGAAATTGGATATTCTGAAGCATATAGTTGTAGAGGATTAAGATATTAGTTTGAAAAATGTATGATCAAATGGGTTCCCCTTCTACAAGCTATTTTTCCATGATTGAATCATAGTTGTATCCTCAAAGAAATCCTTTTTCTTTGGAGATATATAACCATTTGGATTTCAGTAAAATCCATAGTTATCCACACTTTGTTCCAAGAGAGATAAAGGAATATTTTCCTAAGTTTAGAGGCAGTTTAGAAGAATCAGCATCAAGACATTTGTAAGATTTCACTAGTTTAATGGTGAAAAGTCAGATAGAAGAAAGGCACATTGTCATGAAGTTATTTGTAAGAACTTTAGAGTATGATGCTAGGGATTGGTTTTGTGACCTTTCTCTGCATTCTATTTGTTCATGGCATAATTTTAAAGAAATATTCATGGATCATTTTGGTGAAGTAAGTAAACGTTCTTTGTCTAACAGTAGTCCTCTACATAGTCAAGAAAATGAAGAAGAATATGAATCTGAGGATGAAGCTTTCTCACCTCTAGATGCATTATGGAACATAGAAAGGTACGGGGATGAATCCCCATCTAATTTCCATGACAAGTTGATGGAATTTTTGTTTGCTATACCATAATCAAATAGGACAAATGAATCAACATGTGTTAATTTATTTTGTGAAAAATTTGATCCAAGTATGAGTATAATGCCACAAAGGTGGAAGCCTTCAGGAGTTAGAGAGATTGATGGTTGTATTTCATTGATTAAAAAGTTGATAGAGAGGCATGGATGTTGCTTCCTATCTAGACTATGTGATGGTACTTATTTTAGGTGTCTAGCTTGTATAGAAAAGAACAATGATGCATCTTGTAGTGGTGAAGATTCTTCTTTTAAGCATCCCATAGAGGAATTGTGTATAGATGAGGGTTGTTATGATAGCAATAAAAATGTAAGGTATGATGAAGTGATAGAAAGATTTGATGGCATACCTTCTGCAGATGTTGAAAAAATAGAGGTAGAGATTTTTCTCTCTATATCAAATGAATGTGATAGTATGAGTGGTGATTTTCAACTGGAAGAAAGTAGCAATGTTGAATCTAATGGCGATTTCTAGTTTGATAGCGTGGGATATGACTCTGCTATTTTTTGTAGTAGTAGGGAAGAAGATATGTCTACAGTAAGTAATGAACAAGAGGTTGTTTCCTTGTTTGATTTATCACCTTATTTTTTCCCTTGTTTTGGTTTTGAAGTTTCCACTAAGTTCTTGCATGAGGATAGCATAGATGTAGCTATAGGTGAAAATGAAAAGCCAAAAATAAATGTTACAGTTGAGGATGTTACTTATGATGAGTCTGCACCTAAGGAGTATGATTGTATGGATCATATGGATTCCTATGAAAAGAAAAAATTATGGGGTCTAGCTCATAGTCTTCCTCATGAGTAGTGGACTTCAAATCTATCATGGGAGACTGTTGTTGGTGAGATGAGTTCCACAGAGAAGTGTCATAGTTCAAATTTTTGTCACATTTATCTCAGCAGATTGCAAAGAGGATGAAATAGCAAGGAAATCTGAAGAGTATATCTCTTTACACAAAATGTCTCATCATCTAAATGGATGTGTTGATGAGGTTTGCATCAACATTGAGGACTCCAAGCATGTTGCTTGTAGTTGTGATGAGCAGTAATAGGGAAATATTTTTTTGGCTACTCATGTCCCTTGTGTGATTGAGCTTCAAAATGTTCAGTTTGCTATGTTTGAGGATGAGTTTCCCTTTGCATTTCAACATGATGAGATGGAATATTTTTCTGTTCCATGTTAGTTTGAGGCTTTCTCTTTTGGCCTTGATTCATGTGAAGTGACCAGTAGGTGTAAAGAGATAGATTTTTTTATGGTACTGATAATTTTTCTCATTTTTACCACCAAATAAAGAACCAAAAAATGAAATTCATGGTAGTGAGGTGGCCTATATGATGTGGTTACCATGTAACAAAAAATCCAAACATGGACCAAGTTCTCACTTGTTTAAGGGTAACCTAATATTATTTTTTTTAGAAAAGAGGCTACTTGTGCTATTATGGTGTGACAAAAACAACTATTGGTTAAAAGAGATCAGCTCCTTTGACATGTTAGTGTTTGACAAGGGGAAAATATTGATTGTCATATTCATTTGGTAGCCTAGGGCCATTAAATGAGGTGTGTTGGTTGGGTTGACTCTGTGGCCCAATGGAAAAGGCTAGTCTACTTTTACAAAGATCTCAATTCTCTATTTGATTTGTCAAGTAGACATCCCCAACTAGAGCCACTAGTAGAACCTACAAAATCCATGCCCATTGTATCAAAATTTTGAGTCTCCTGAGTGCTAGGATTTTTCTTCCATGCATTATTCTTCTTTCTTGGGGATTAAAACCCCTTAAAGCCTTCATTATTTGCACAAACCCTTATTAAACACTAGTTCTTTTCTATTTCATCATTGACATCTTGTGCCTACTTAGTCTTGGGCCCTTTAAGTTGTAACCTTATGGACCATCATTTCCCGTCTTCCTAATGTGGCCCCCTTTTAATTTTTTGATCATTTCCCTAAGCCCACAAGTCAAATTTTTTGCTCCCCTATGACCTAATTGCCTAGGAAATGACCACCTTTTAGGAACAACTCTATGCATGTGCTTATATGTGTTGCTGAATTGAACTACATCGCCCATTATTGAAACCATTTTATCTATCGATCTCACATCCATGATGAGTGATGAGTCCCTTGCATCGCACATCACTATTTGCATATGGCCAATTCATTTCATATTAGCGATAAGTAATATCCTTTGTATCACATAGTCATCACCCGTCGCCAGTTGCTAGTTGCTTTTCATTTCCTAATCCACAATGAGCAATGAAGGTTTCTTCACATCATTGTTTCAATTTTTCTGGTGAGATCCTTTTAGCAATAGGAAATGGAGGGCTCAGATCTAATGGGGGACATCTAATGGTTGTAGTTAGATTGTGCCCTTGCTTCACATCGTTGTTGTAAAGAAAGGCAATATAACAATTCGCACGATGTGTGATGAGTGGCCTAGATTCAATGATAGTAATCAACTACCATGTTTTAAATTCTAATGAAGGATCTAATTGTGGCCATCTAGCTCACATCTGATGGTCTAAATTCAAATCAAAATAGCTAATTGCCTCAATTTGTGGGTAATGATAGAGAAGTAATGGAGCAATCACATTCATATACTAGATCGATCTAGGATGCCTCTAAATTGATTCCCTACACTTCACCCAAGTAAAATTAGTTTCTCAATAACACCATTCATTTCTTGATGTGTTGTAGAGGATAGATGTCTATGTCAAGGTATGTTTTCCTAACTATAATCACATATTTCTTGGGAGTGCCATGCCTGCTTTCAGAGTGCTATTAAGTTGGAATGTGTTTGAGGTGTCAGGAGCACTCATGCCTAGTTGTTAACCCATTTTAGGAAGAACATTACAGATGTTTGCACTCTGATTGTGTTTCACATGTCTGAAACTCTAGTTAGGTTAGGGTTAGCAATTTTAAATTCAAATATGAGTTATGCTTGTGCTATAAAGGAAAATTTTGTGCATTTTGTTTGTGTTCCATTCTCTTATAATTTTATAAGTCTTTGCCTTAGTTTGTATAGTGTTTTTTTGTCTCACACCTAGAAAAGAAATATTGTAGTGTTTTCTCTATAATAGCAATAGATGACCTGAGTGTTCCTTGCATTTTGCACTTGATGTTTATATCAATTCTATCATTCTCTCCACTATTGTACTAATTGTCTTTGAATCAATCTAATCATGGATTGTCTCTGATTATCATATCACATTTATTGATCATGAATGTTTGTATCAGTTCTATCATTCATACGTCACTAACTACTATTTCCTTCTACCACATGTAAAGCTCTTACTTTATCGGCATCACCATGCGACTGCCACATCATTTCCAACCATCATCCTTCTTATCGTTATATCGAAGGGAATCATTATAGAGTCACTTTGATGAACATTCTTCTCATCATTGAAGACTCAGCAAAATATCGAGGGGACACCAACATGCCTTTTGCCAAATTGGAATTGTCTCAACGAAAAACCTCCACCATTCTTCATATGTTGTCATCAAAGTGTCAAAGAGACACTAAAAGGACTTTGACCAAAATATTGAGGTCTCTCTGATTAAATTCCTATACATCCATACTTTCTTTTGCAGCATCACCCTAATCAATGCCAACAACTGTTGCCACTTGTCATCCATGTCATCTTTGTACTGCACTTCACACTTTCTGTCTCAGTCATATTTCATTACTAGACCCACCAATGGAGTATTGAGGGGACACAAGATATAGTTTATGTAAACTACCACTTTCACTTTGATATAACATTGACTCTTTCCATCGCTTCATTGATGAAACAAAAAACTCAATCTCTCCAATATAGTGTTGTCACTCTAACCAAACACACATACACTACCAACCTTTATAGAAGGAGCTTCGATACATCGAGGGGACTCCAATAGCTATTTATTTAAGAATATAAAGTCACTTTGATAGGTGTTGAATGTAGTCTATGAATGCTAAGAAAAAGGGGGGTTGGTTTCCCTATGATTGTAAAGATATAAGAGATGAATTAAATCACCTACAACCGCTAATAAGAAGACACCAACAAAATAGAAAACTACTTGAAAGCTATTATTGTAAACTCCTTTTAGAATTTTGATCAACTTGTGCAACACTTTGTAAGATACACTCTTTGCACCATGAATGACTTGCACATTCCTAGTACCTGACGCACACCTTTTCACATCAATGAAAATAATATGCCAACAAGGATGGCACAAGCCAACATATAACCATCCTCCAAAGAAGGTGAGCCCTTCTTCTAACCCTCATTGCTAGCAAGGTAATCTTCCATCTTCCACTTCATTGGAGGATGTGAGATCCCCATAGATGAAGTAGAGGGTGTGAATGAAGAGGAGAAAACTATCGTGGAAACCACCGAGGTATTCAACATGTCCATAAGTTTTGAAAATGGTGGTATCTTCAGAAGGGAAATCAAAAGGGGGGGCTCAACTCAAGGAGCAATGAAGACCTACACCCTCTTTGGGTAAGGATCATTCAGGCTTGCAATGGGAGCCGAAAGTAAGACTTACATTGAGGGAACTAAATTAGGAAGAGTGGAAGATGAGGACACCACAAAAGATGTTGGAGCAGGAGCTACTGGTTCCCCTTCCTTCTTCTCCAAGGTGTTATGCTCAACATAAAAAGCCTTCCTTTGACACTTGTGCTCTCACTTAAGGTAGTTTCTATGGCTCTGGGAGCTAGGGAATCTAGCTTGAGAAGGGATGGAAGACTCATGTTTAGCCATCAAATTATCCATCACAATGATTTCTAGCAGAGGGAGGGACTCACGGACAGGAACAAAAGGAAGAGATTGAGAGGATGATGAAACAACAACGGGGGGAGCAAGCTCGAGTGCCTCAATAGCGGGCCTCTTCCCATTCACTACCTTAGAGGTGGGCGAAGTAGGAGGTTGTAGAGGTTGAGACATATAATATGCTCCCTAGGGACCCTTCCCATTACCATACAAAATGGGTCGAGGCATCATGGGTAAGATAGGAAGCTTGAATGTTGGACACTTGGGTTTTCACCAAGCAGGCACAATTAAACTCTCCAACAAACACCTCGGAGAAAAATTCAATGGTGCTAGAGAAGGGTGAGAGGAAATGATAGGTGGAATAGTGAAAGAAGAAGAAGAGACCTAAGTGAACTTCTCCTCTTCCCTTTTTCAAGTAGCCAAAGTAGCCTCACATTTTTCTTTCATGCAAGCTCTATGCAAGATGGCATAGGGAGAAGGAGGGTATCTCACCTTCGGTGTTATTCCCATACTCTTATACTTCACATACATTTGGTACAACAAGTTCATCCTAGGAGGACGTGCACCAATAGGGGCAGGCTAGAAGTAATCCAGCGAGTAGTGCCCATGCACAATCATTGGTTTATAACTAGTTTCATGGACTACATATACAGAACCCTCACATGAAAAATTCAAGCTCTTATGGACTACCAAGGGAACTACATTCATGACAACTAGCCAGGGAATTCCTAGTTTCACCTTGAATAGTTTAGACCCTGGGATGATATTAAAGAATGCATTCATAGTTCTAGTTCCAACTAGGACTAACAGGGTGATACAATTGATGGGAGGAATGGAAATCCCATCATGTGTATGTATAGTGCTTCTAGACTCATCATATCCATCCATATGTAAAAAGTTAATCATCATGATCTCCTTTATAACAAAATTTATCTAGCATATAGAGTCAATGAGAACACCAGTTAAAGTATTCCTATAGATACATGTAAGGATCTACAAAGGGGATGGTTCTCTATTGTAGTTCATCAAAAAATCCTATGAGGTAAATTTTATACCAGCAGATTCGTTCGTAGGTTGCACAGATGGGATGGGAAAATGTAAGAAGGAAGCCATCTTTATGTACACTAGATAGAACTTTCACAAGAGCCCCCAAGGTTATTACAATTAGATGGTGACCCACTCAAGGTTTCACTTCATAATGCTTAGGAAACCTCCTAGCTATAATACTAGGGGTCATAGGTTGGGTTGCAAGGCTAGGCGCCCTGCAACACTCACACCCAAAACACTCCTAGGATATGAGGGAAGCGTATTTCAGCACTACAAAACGAAACCAAAATGTTCACGTCGGGTTCACCAAAATGTATATGAGGGGGACTGACCACTCACCGGCTCTAAGTCACAGAGAGATGAGAGTTGAAGGTTTCCCTAATCTACCTCAACCATGTAGGTGTTTGAGAAATTGAAGGATAGAAAGTGAAGAGCACTCTCAATGCTTTTGTCACTCTACTGATCCAAGAGATAGGGTTGGACTAAGCAAGTAGTTTTCTAGAACTTGGACTATACCTTAGATAGCTCTCTACTAGAGGATAACAGTGCAGAACAAGGACGATAGTGCAGTGCACTAGCATTGATATAGATAGAAAGTGAAAGGACATAGACAAAAGATATGAAAACCTACTAAACAACCTAGCTAAGGTTTACTACGATGACAAAAGTTGCAAATAACAAACAGACTAAGATAATGCAAGGAATGTTATGAAAGAGAGGAGAACAAATGTGGTAAGAAATGAACTTACCATATGTCTAGTTAACCAGCAATCTCCACCCGAATGATCTCCTACACATAATGAAGCAGGGAAAAATGTTAGGGTTGTTTCGAGGCTTGCCATAGTCAAATCCCCATTTTGGTTTTTTTACCTCCACAGATAGCCAGACAGATAGAATATAGAAAAGCGATAAAGAAAGTATGTTGGAATGGGAAAGATACTGAAATACTACAAGAAGCACTATTCTACTCAAATCCAACATCAATGCAATATTAAGAAAATGATACCACCCTCGCCCAAAGGAACTCAAGGCCAATGAGAGAGGAATGCAAGTCTACAACCATGGAAAAGTTGATGTGGCCACAATGACACTGAAAGGAGTCTTGCAATACACCAAGTTGCAGCTTCTGTGGTAAATGTGAAGAATGATGTGATGTTGGAGCAACCAAGCCAATAGTACAACAAGTATCACAAGAAGTGTGAGAGAGTGTGAGAATTGTCTTCAAGAATGTAAAAAGTGTGTAGAGAGCCTAATGAGAATGAGAGAGGCATTTTTTAATGAATTTAAGAGGGAAAGAGCCATTCAAAGTTTGGTTAGGAGGCATAGATATGTTACACTACGACCTCAATGGTGAGTGTAACACCTCTGCATATTCCAAAGGTAGGAATCCTATCAGGATGACAACATGTCTCACAAATGTCCACGCACTATGTACATGTTGATAGAAACTCCCCCACTGACACTAAAAACAAGCACCAAGTGGATGGAGTATGGATGGAGGACATGAAATTGCATTTTTTTGTTTTATTTTTATAAAGTGAAAGGTGTAAAAGGGGAACTTGCAAGGGGGTGCAAATTCACTCCTTTACAACTACAAATAAATTAGATAGATAAAGGCATTTTCATTTCACAATCAAAATATATTAAAGAGATGTTGAAGAATTTTGGAATGGATGAATCCAAATTGGTATGTACTCCTATGGTTATTGGTTGAAAATTGGGAAAGGATGATGAATCACCTAAGGTTGATCAAAGTAAGTACATATCTATGGTTGGTGGGCTGCTATATCTAACTGCTACTAGACTAGATATCATGCATGCAGTTTATCTTGTGGCTACATTTCAAGAATATCCTAAAGAATCACATGTTGCCACAATAAAAAAAGGATATTCAAATATCTAAAAGGAACTTTGGATTATGGCCTATGATATCCTTTCTTAGATGTAGATTGGTGGCATGGCTAAGTAAGAAACAAGATTAAATTTGTGTATCTACTACAGAGGTGGATTATATTGCAATGACATCCTATTATACACAAGTATTATGGATGATACAAAAATTGAAGGATATCAGAGTAGTATATGATGAGCCTATTTCTATCTTTTTTGATAGCATAAGTGCAATTAATATTTCAAAGAATCTAGTAATGCATTCATGGAAAAAAAAATATATGAATTAGGTATCAATTTTTAAGAGAGAAAGTTGTGGAGAATGAAGTGAAGTTTGAATATGTACCTACAAAGGATCAAATTTTTGACATATTCACCAACACTCTTCCTAAGGATACTTTTGAGTATCTTTAGGAGAAGTTGGGGGTTATTGTCCATCCTTTGAACTAGATGCATATGGATATGCATCAGCTCGGTGGATCTATGAATTTATTCTTTGTCTGGACTGATGTTGGTGGCTACCTCTCAATGGGATTAGGTAGTAACATTGTTGCACTATACAAAAATTATGTTTCCTTATTCATTTATGTTGACATGATATAGAGGTTGATGAGTTGATTGGTGTGTACTCCTAAGGGGGAGTATTCAAATCAGTTACAAGTATCTTGGTTCTATGTCATTTAACAGGAGAAAAATTCAAAATACCTTATCCTTTTCCATTGATTTCAAAGTGGGGGAGAAAGAAGTCATGTGAAAAGGGAAAATAAAGTCATGTGAAGAGAGAGTGTAATGAGATCATCATGCAAGGGGGGAGGAAAAGAGACAAGGAAATAAGTATGTTCATAGCTATTGTTTCTTTGATGGTTTTTCACATCTTTTGTTGCCATCAATGACAAAGGGGGAGATTGTTGCAAGTATGACGGTGTTGTCATTGGTGTCAACAAGACTGTGTTGTCATTGATGATAGTAGTGCAATGGTCAAGAAGAGATTATTGATTTGATTAGTTGCATTATGTTTTCATAGGTTAATTTTTTGATGTTAACCTTTGGTGTTGCTTTGATAAGCTTCTATGTATGGTTTAGATGCTGAGGATACTGAGAAAATTGATAAAATAAGGAAACAAGATGTTGCAAAGGTGTTCTAGTTTGTAGAGGTGTTTTTCTTTTGTTTCACATTTCTTCTAGGATGAAGATCTACTTGTTTGGTTTGTATATATGTTGGTTAGATATGTTCAAAGTTTCTCTATCCACAACTTTGGCTTCTAGATCAATGGTCAAAGGAAGTTATGTTCACTAGTATGTGAACTTGTTTTGTAGTGTTGCTTACAGAGGTGTCTAGGAGAAATGTATTTTCTTTGCATTTCTTTATAGTTATTTTTTAGGACCCGTGGTTCTAAAGGATATTTGATGATGTTGGTTTCTTGCTTGTGTCAAAAATATTTTTGTGTTGGTACTCTGGAAGTTGGATTGTAGAGTTGCAATGTTTGGCAGTGTATTATGAGTGTACTAGTTGTGTACATTCTGAAGGAGTGATTTGTTGTGAATGATTTTGTTGGTTTCCAAGATGTTCTTGGATCATGTTTAGATGACCTTTTTATTCAGAAGTTTTGGATTGTTCAAAGGAAGCATGCATAATTCAAATTTTAATGTGTTTTCATGGGTAACGACTAACCTAGTGTTAACACTACAATCAAAGATGTTCAAATGTTAATGAAGGCATAACATGGTGTGTGAGTTAATTTGGGTCCCAGTTAAGTTTTTTTTGGCTCGCTTTTCATTCCTATTCACTATGGGAATGTTTAGTGCCAACCTAACTTGAAATTGCAAAGTGTGAAGCATGTATAGCTAACCTTGGAGAAGGTTTTCAAGGTTGGGGATAGTATAAGTATGAGTTGAGATGTTGAAAGTTGATAATATAGAAAGGATAAAGGCTTTTGATGCAAGTGATGAAAATTGTTGAAGGGTAGAGTGCAAGTATGAACAGAGCAGTGTGAACTTCAAAATGTTGGACTTCTGAATGTAATGAGCTAAAGTTATCCACAATCACTCAAACAAGACTATGAAGGTGCAAGACTATGAAGGTGTTGGAGCTATTGTGGTGGATTCTTTGTTGCATTGAAAAGTTGTTCTCTATGTAACATTTATCTTCTATCTTTTTGTCTTTTATGGTAGTGAGCCTTGGCTATGAGCCTTTGTGGATAGTGCGTCCTATTCTAGCAGTGAGCCCTTGTACTAGTTTTTCTATTACTTATATTGTGAGCTAATCCTCACCATGGTTTTTCCCTCATTTGGTTTTTCATGTAAATCTAGTGTTCTCTTGTGTATGGTATTGGTTATTATAGTTTCTATTATTTTCTTTTCATGTTTAAAACATTATAATAGATTAAGGGTTTATTGAATGCATGTGGATCTGATTACTATTGAGGGTTTTGATATTTTAATTTGGTAGAAAACTGATTCGCCCCCCTCTTAGTTTTCTTGTTCATTTAACACCTCCAACCGAAATAACATCTTGAAAAAGAGGAACATGTACAACATTGTTGAAGCATGAAGAAGCTATAGACTATCGTCAAAAGATGACTAATATAGTGTTGAAATGAAGAACCTCCAGAAAAAGGAATGTAAGAGTGCCCATATGGTAAATTATCCATTTCATTGAAATGCATGTAACCAAAAGCAAAGGGTATTGTAGATCTAATGCCTATAACCCTTGTTGAAGAAAAAAATTCTAATAAATTGAGAAGGGTTTCATTGAATCCAGGCTCTAATACCATGTTAGAATTATTAAAAACATGAGCCACATGGATAAACAATGAATAAAGACACCTTCCATGCAAGAGATCTACAAACAACATATGCAATATTGTTCATCAAGAAAAAGCTATAAAGGAACCTCAAGAATCTTTAAGGAAAACAAGAGTCCTCAAAGGTTGAGAGTTCAAGAGAAAATCTTCATATTATAATACAATGAGGTTTGAGTGCTATATAGCAGCAACCCTAGTAATTTCTCACATTAGTTAACATAGAAAAGAATTTAGTTAGCTTTAATAAATAAATCCTAAGTTTATCTTAAGTGCATGAGAATAAATTAGACTAATAATTAATTAAATAGTAATTAATCATTAACTAATGTATGATTACCCTAACACAAACCATTCTTTCATAATAGCATTTTTGAATTATCCCTTCTCAGAAAAATCAATAGTTGATTTCCCTTTTTTTGGGGTTGTAAACCATGTGTAACTTTTGATCTTGTTTGGAATAAAATGTGTAGGAAATTTCTTGATGAAGGATTTCCTTATGGTTCAAGTCCATATTAAAGATTTTAGGCAATAAATCCAAGGATTTGGGCTCCAATAAAATTTCAACCTTCTTCAATAAGCTTTAGTATAATGCTCAAACTTGCATTAGAAGGATATGAAAGAGTTAGGAAACTTGATAAATCATATCTAAGAGTGATTTAAATTTAGGCTAATAGAATCTAATGAGGTGGACAATGGGTATTCTCTTTCTTAGATATGATTTTCCTACTTTTTATATAAAAGTTTAGATTTATGTTGCCCTTATGTTTGAGTTCCCAAGGGTGGCCTTTGCTAACTATGAGGGTAAATATTACCATTATGTTATGGTATTTTATTCAATATTTTATCTATATATTTAATCATGGCTATTAAATAATGTTTTTCCAAAGAATAATTAAATTAAGCAAATAGAATTTGATTCCTTGTGACTAGTATTATACTTGTGATGTGCATATGAGCTAGTCACTATTGTACCTATGACATGTATGTATGAGATAATCATTGTTTTACTTTTGATTTTTGTATGAGTTAGTCACCCTATGTATAAGTGCTTTATGCTTGAGGTAATCAATGTGTGTGAACTTGGGATTGTGGAATTATATGAAACCTATGTAAATTTATGTGTGTTTGTACACAAATGATTAATATGAAGCCAACACTTAATTATAATGTGTTCTTATCATTTTAGTGTAACTAGACTAATTTACAAGCATAAGCCTAATTGACAAACATAATTTAAAAGAGATATTAGAGATTTCATACAAGAGACGAAGATGAAATATCTATCATTTATGTACAAACTATGGAGCCTTTGATTCCTAAAAGGGATAGATAGTCAGTGGCATGTCACAAAGGAACCCTTGAGGTTTACGTTTGGATCTAAGGATGACCTTGACATCAAGAGCTTAACACTTCTTAGTGTAATAGTTTGAGTGGTGGTGTGGGTTCATTGCCATGATAATGGTTGATTAAGTTGGTAGTTGTTGTGACTTGAAACAAAAAATTAAAAATTAAAAAAATAGTAGTGAGTGAGGGACAATTGCTACAATTCTCTTTATCAAAAAAATGGATTTGAATCATTGTCACTAAGGAACATTTGACCATAAATTATATGCTCTATATGAATATAATTACTTTCTATGATGAATCGTGTGATACAGAGAACTTGAATCAATTAATCATGAATCATCACTAATGATATTAGCCAATATGAGTAAAGTATCATCCTCATCATTATAGGATTTATCATTAATTTAATCTTTAGAATACTTATTCTTGTTTGAAAAGACTTTCTCTATGTGGCCTAACTTTTCATAGGAGAAACAAGAACTTAACAACACTACAAAATTAGTATCCCCTTCTAAATCAAATCACGAGTTTCATACTAAATGTTGATTAGTAGGGTAAAGGATATAATGAGAATATTAACACAATAGATATTTAACCCAATAAAACACATGATTAATCCAATAAAATTAATGAGCCAATACATAAACAAACATAATAATTACAAATCATAAGATTAGATTTACATAGAGAAACTATTGTGAAAAAAAGTTACATCAAAGAGACCTAGGCTTGTATCATTCTCACTAGAGTATACACCAATACAACCACTTATCCTTTTTATAGTCAATCAATCTAAAAATTACCTACAAAAGAACTTTGGAATACACAATCTCTCCTCCAGTATATAGAAAATTAAAAAAAAAAACCATTAGATACTCTCCGTAACTATAAGCCATTAAAAAAAATTAAATCATGCATGTTACACATCTTAAACCCCTTTTAAACATCATAGATGTCATAAAATGTGTCATAATAGTGAAATTTGTTAGCATAGAGCATAACATATTACAATGTTAGCAAGGGCGGTTGGCGGTTGGTTTGGTTAATGCAGTTATTACAACTGCATCCTTTTTATAACCGCATCCTCCTTGTTTAAATATGGTTATGAGCATTCACTCTACACGAATGTTAGCGTCTGAAAATTTCTAATGTCACCACCATGTACAGGATCAGAGTGTGGGCTTGAAGAAGATGGTGAAAGCCCATGCAAACTTTAATGGAAGCATAAGCAAGGCGTGCAAAGGTTAAGGCATGTAAAGTTTCTAAGGCGTGAGGAGACATCTGAAGGGCTGCAAAAGTTTGCTAATGGTGATATGTGGTTGATAGCGGTGGAAGGAACCGATGATCAAATATATTCGCATATAGGGCTGATAGCGGCGAAGGAACCAATAAATGCAAGCATTTAAGGTTTTCTTGGAATAATTTCGAGGACACTACAGAAGATCTGTCAGAACCTATTGTTTATTAACCGCGCTTTTATCTAGGAGGTTTTGTCATTGATATGACTGGTATATATAAATTAGCCAGCATCTGAGTTTCGAATCTTCATTCTTTTCAATAATCTAAAAGCACCTCATAAATTCTTTGTAGTGCTGGCCATGAAGAAACCATTTTCTCATTGTTATGATGCATAGGGAGCCATTTTCTAAAGGTATGTGTGAGTTTTTTTTACACAATTTAGTAAATGTGAGAGAACCCCAAATTTGAGCAAGATTAACTATTAGAATGAAAAGGTTACACTCAATCAATAGGGTGTTAGGTTCTAGTTTATCTAAGATAGTGTATTTTTGGTTTAGCATTTATAGAGTAGATGATTTGCAAGAGTGTATTCACTGTTGAATCTGGGCTTCTTGATATTATTTCATTCAAGATGAATAGTGTACTTATCAAAAGACTGTTTTTACTTTCACAAAGATTGATGTGAGTGGGGTTGATGTAAGAAAATATGATGATGAGTATTTTGAAAGGGAGGTTGTGCAGAAAAAGAAGATTGAAGAGCATTTCTTTGAGGTTGAAAAAATTCAACATAGCTGTGTGTAGTTCCACATAGAAAAGAAGATCATAAGGCATTAGATGAACAAGTATTGAAGGTGGAACAAGCCATTCCTAATTTGAAGCACTAATTGTATGCTAGATTTTCTCTAAGATCGGGAATGAAGGTTTGTACTTTTAGCTATCACATTAGAGGTTGGTGGCATCGAATGATGGAAGAATTTCCATCATCTTAAGTTAGCTTCTCACTTTTAGATGGTGGTTTGCATGAGAAGTTGGTTTTCTTTCTTTCTTAGTTTCCTTGTTGATGTTGATGGATTTCAAGAATACATATATTGTGAAGTTTGATTTTTAGAGATGGGTAAGAGATTTGGTATTGAATTCAATATGGATTGTTTTCCAACAAGTTTACGAGACTGTGATCAAGAATATACTCTTACAAGGGTCAAGAGACAACTTAATAGAGCCCTATGTTTGCAGAGCACAATATGGATTGTTGTCAAATAATTCAAAAATCAGTGATTCAGGAGTTCAAGAAAATGGTAGTCCAAGAGCTTAGGAATTCAACTCAAAGTACACCTTTATGAGGGTTACAAGGAAGCTTGGAGTCCCACTTGATTCAAGATATGTTTCTTCAAAAGATCTTCTCATGAATTTGTATTTATGTAATCAACAAGCTCTGTTATGTAAGGCTTAAGTGGGGTCCTTTGGCATGGTGAATTTTGAGTTTTCTAGGGAAATTTTATAGGAACAATGTAATAAGGGGGGGAATGTTAGCATAGAAAATAACATATTACATTGATAGCAAGGGCGGTTGACAGTTGGTTTGGTTACTATAGTTGTTACAACTACATCCTCTCTATAAATATGCATCCTTCTTGTTTAAATATGAGTTATGAACATCAAATAAGATATTGAGATGTTTTCCCTTCAAAATTGCTTGAGATCCAATCTCAGGTACTCCATAAGGGCATTCAATATTTCTAATAAGCATCAAAATAACAAGATGCGTTGCACTTCTTAATTTTGACATTCTCAATGTCTTCTTACATAATATTTCAAGTATCTTGTAAGATAATTAATAATAAATAGCTCGATCTACACATGGGTGTCTTATTTTGCTCACTGCAATATGTTTGAAGATCATACATTATCCTAATTAAATTTAACAATTTCACATGAAAAAAATTCAAATTGATGATATCAATATGTTGAATTTCCTATTACTCAAATCTAAAGAATAGAATGTTCTCATTGTTCCAGAATTAGTAAATAGAATAAGGAAATGCCTAGTAAAGGTTAGGGTGACATTGATGATTAAGACCCTCCTCCATTAATAGTTTTTATATTGTATAGTGGTTTCCTTTCTAAGACACTGATCATTTAATTTTAATGTACAGATTCCAGAGACCAAACTTCCATTTCATTCATGGTAATGGAGGTCATTTTCCTATCAAATGTCAATGTGGGTCACGGAATAAAGCGTGGATTAGCGATACAGCTGTTTTTACCGTGGTGAAAGGAGCACAGAAGTTAGCCAATGGAAAAGGAATTCTAGGAATCTTGGTACAAGCCCAAAACATTTATCAATATATGGTTGTAACTCGAGCAAGAAAAGATTAGAATTACTGGAGCCTGTCCCCATTCACGGACCCGCTCTTTGTCATAGTGGATAGAAAAGCTGATTGCATGAATCGAGAAAATCTTTAAAGCAGGCTGTAATGAAGACATATTTTGTAAGGTACGGTTCCAGTCAGAAAAAACATAGAAATGTGTGTTTATTGAGTCGTTTAACTCTCTGGGTTGGCCATTTGGCTAGAAAATAATTGCTCTAAGGAACAGAACACTTTCACAGTTTTAACCATAAATCTACCCAGTTCACAGAAATCATTCGAGGTGAAAAAGCCATAACATGTGAAATATTTCTGGTGTCTACATTTCTATAAATTAAAATAGTTGACTGACACCGAATGTACTTGAAGGCATCAAATCTCAACTTGCTTTAGTCTGGTCATGAGTGTCGGCCATCATTATCCCACTTTTTACTATTGCCATTAAATATTTGTCGGACTTTGACACGGCACTGCCAAAATCCAGAATCCATGTTTACTGTAGAAAATAATTGCTGTAAGAAAAAGTAGACTTTCACAGTTTAACCATAATCTACTCAGTTCACAGAAATCATTCGAGGTGAAAAAATCATGACGTGTTGAAATACTATTGGTTTATAGTGCAGACTGACCGTAAAACATATAGAGTGCCGAGACTACTAGAGCAAAGTAACTTTAATAGATTGCCGACAAATATAAAATAACAGCAGAAATTAAAATTATAAATAAACATAGATAACACAAAGGTTCATAGTGGTTCGTCTAAAAGACTACATCCACTCTCAAAACAGGGGAACTGAAAACAGGGGAACTGATTTTATTAATCTTTGTTTTTTACAATGCAATCAGCCTCAGCTACAGCAATGAATAATTCATACATCGAACACCCAAAACCAGATCTCATCCAACAAGAACCATTTCAAAATGAAAGAGCCTTCAAGAAGGAAGGCGAAAGGGCACAGGAGAAAAACGGACAAGATGTCCGTTGGACTTCATATTCCCAACAACTTTAGCTTAATACGAGAAGTAATGGCACTTCGTTGAGGAAAGAGGTGAGAAAATGAGAAAAGCTGTACAAGGGAACCTGCCAGGCAAGTATGGCTAAAAGAATTAGTTTTCGGCATTTAAATTTGTTGGAATAAACCGATAATTTCTTCCATACTAAGCGAAAAATTGCAAGTTTTTGTAACTAAATAAATTAGAAATTAATTTAGGTCTTTTTATTGTTTTGTTTTGTTTTTTAAGAAGTTTTAAAGTTGTTTAATTCAAGCTATTTTTAACTTTGCTTCTCATCGGTTTCCTTGAAAGACCTCTATAAATCTGAGGCACATGTAACCCATTTTTAAAATCAGAAAATAAAGATTCTGTTTTGCTGTAGCAGCATTTCCTGGTTCTCTGTTTTATTTTTTCCTATCTCTGCCTTACCAGCAAAGTGGTATCAGAGCCAGATCGAAGTGAGTTGAAGATTGCAGTTTGCTAAGGAGTGGTCAATTGTGGATCGCAGCTATTGAGCTGGAAGGTGTTGCCAGTCTAAATTGCTGAGAAAGGAGTCGCTGCCAAAATTGCATATCAATCAATCAAAAGTTGCTGTTATTTTATGAGGAGCTGCAACTGTTTTTAAGCCAAAGGAAGACAAATGGAAGGTCGCTGTGTTTTAAGCTGCTGAAAGTCTGGGAATCGCTAAAAGGAAGACGCCTATCGCTGTTGTTTATGTTTTGAGGCTCGCAGTTTACAAACCATTGAGGAGATGCTATCAAGAATTTGTTTGTGTTAAAGACAAGCCGTTTTGAAGTCGATTAGAAGGGAACAAGGGCCGCTGAAATCATTGGAGATCGTGGAGACAAGCCGCAAGGAGGATGCCTAATTGCCATGCAATTTGTTAAAAGCTGCTGTCGAAAAGGTTTGATTATCGCCAATTTCAAAGCCTACATGTCAGAGACTGCAGATAAGGAGGAGTAAAAATCGGAGGAGATAGCTGTTTGGAGGAGCCTCAAACCATAGGATATTATTGAAGTCGTCCATTGTCGCAGATCGAAGGAGCAAGAGTTGTTTAAATTGCAAATCACAGTCAGAGTAAAGGAAGAAGTCACCAAGAAATTGTTCGATTGCGGTAGGAAGGTAAATTTGTTGTTCTGATTGAAGAAGAAATCGAAGAAGAGTGATGGCACGCGAAGCTACCAGAGGAATGTAAATCGCTGTAGCGAAATCACAGTCAAGTATAAAAGGTGTGATGAATAAAGTTTTTTCTTTATTGCTGTAGCAATTCGCAATCTCTGTTTTTGGTTTTTGGCCTTTGCCTTTACCAGCAAAATTACATTGTAGTCCATGAATTTGGTAGGGAAAGTCTTGTTTTTGAGGAAAGAATACTCTGTATTCCATCTCCTCATTCGGCATGGCCGACTTCAGTGGCTCTAAGGCATCGGTGGAGGAAGTGAAGAGATGCTTTGAAGATGTAAAAATTGCAATCATCGATGAGCTAATCGGCACCATCAAAAGCATCTTGGAAAGAAAGAAGGCTCAAAAGGTAACTTGCAAGTAATAATGCTAGTATTTTCATCATATTTGTTTGATTATAAGCTCACGTCTTGGGTATATCCGGGCTTTTTGAAACTATCTTTGCATTTTTGTATATGGTTAAATTTATTTCATCTCGACTTCATTTTTTCTCTTTTTAAGTGATAGAAAATCAGGAATTTGAATTCAGGACATTCTGTTTAGATCTGCCTATCATCTCATTGACCTTGTTCTGTAGTTCGCGGGCATTGATACAACTTTCATTTTTATCTATTGCATGTTTTTATTGTTTTGCAGCACAAAATAGATAATCCAAGCACAAGTTCTGAATCGACATCCATGTGGAAATCGTTCATCCAGAGCGGTGGCACATTTTTGTCTTTTCTCAATCAACAGAAGGAGAAATTTGGTAAAACGGTAAAGTAAATTTTAAGTTTTATATCTTGTTCATACAATACTCAGATCTGACTTTCATAAGTACCGATTTTCATTTGGAGCTTCTTCTTTTTTCTTTTCGGGTTAGTACAGGTATATCTGTTCGAATCTGGTGGCCAAGTATTAGGCGTTCTATCATACATACTTGAAGGAGTAGGACAAATTCATTGGGCAGAAGCAGGGCTATCAATGATTGGGTATTTGCTCACAGAAATGGACCAAATGTCAGACAAGAGGGATGAATGTTTGCAGCTCTTGCAATATATGGTTGACCTTGCCGCTCATATGAACAAATTAAGACGTATAGTCCCACAGGAAAAGGACAAGCTAAAAAATGCAATTGTAATAACTGTTAAGGGATCCATGCTCTGCGCCAAACAGCTATATTCCAAAAAGCTTTTCAGGTTGAAATAACAATTGCAAAATTCTCATGTTGTCCACAAATATAATATTCTTCTATTTCTCAGGATTAAATTTATTATAGCGGCCTTTATCGTTACAAGTCGTCACAAGCTATTTGGTCTTATTTAGGAGTTTTATTTTGCAGGTTCGTGAAAAGTTCCATAGACTCGAAGAATTTGAGCATCATCCGTTCAGAAATAAACGCTCTCTATCCAGACCTTCAATTGACAGCTCAAATAGCAGCGTTGGAGGGGCAGCCCGAAAGACTACCTATGAGGAAGCCAGATTATCCAGCTGATGCAGGTATCTATAAATAAAACGTTGTTGTACTTCATATTTGGTTTTCAACGTTTGCATTTTCATTCCACTGAAGTAGATATCAACTAGTAATTATTGTTGGTGTATGATTTTATGCGAGATCAATGTGATATTTCTTAGAAATTTGGTTGGAGCATCATTTACTATGATAATTGCTGGGATATACATAACATTGCGAAGTCCCAACAAATAATTTATTGAGACTTCCTCCATAGGACGATTGAAAGAACCCTTCAACATTTGAAGATTAAAAGCAAGCACAATGAACACAAATTGCATAATAGTCGACCAAATAGATTAGGCAAACGGGCATACATAGATAGGAGGAGATAAGGCAACCAACATCCACGAAATGAGAATAGGACTCCTCACATTGTATAGTGGTGGTGAGTTGCCTACCATGAATGAAGGAAGAGGTGTTGAAAGTGAGTTGGCACCTCTCAAGACACCTAGCATCATTGGCACCTCACTGAGAAAGGGTCAATGGGATGCCTAATTAAGCTTAATTATGTCAAGTGTATGCAAAGTATAATATATGCATTAACACCCCTCTTTAGCATAGCTTTGGTGGGCATCAAAGAAATGGGTCCTGACCACTAGCCTAGTGAGGTACCCATGTACAATGCAAAAGAAAATGAGTCTCGACCATGAAGCTTGATAAGGTACTCATGTACAATGCAATGTCTCTAAAAACAAAGTAAGATAGAAAACCCAGTGGGAAAAAACTATCCTCCAAAAAGAGAGAAGATGAGGAGAAGACTAAAAAACCCCCTAAGAATGATAATCTTGTTCATGTAGGCTGCATGCCAAGAAGAGCTTGTAGATGAATGAACTTTTTCTCAGTAAAGGGTTTGGTGATGATGTCAGCAACCTTCTCTAAAGACTGGCAAAAGACTAAGTTGATGATCTAACCATGAATCAACTCTTGAATATAATGCATATGAATCTCTATGTGTTTGGTTTGCTGATGCTGAATCAGATTCCTGCATATCTGAATAGTGCTCTAGTTGTCACAATAGATGACTATGGGTTGCCTGAAAGGAATACCAAACTCAATAAGGATTATCTAAAGCCATATAGCCTTAGTATTTGAGTTAATAGACCCCTTGAACTCTGCCTCTATGGATGACATAACAATAACATTTTGCTTCTTGCTAGACCAACTTATAGGACCTGAGCCAAGTAAAAAATTCTAGCTTGAAGTGGACATGCAATGCTCAGTGTTACCAACCCAATATGAATATGTAAAACCAACCAAGTCAATTGAAGAACCAACTTTGTAATGAATCCCAAACCCAAGAGTAATATGAAAGTAATGAAGGATCCTCTTAGTTGCTTTCTAATGTAGCTCATGAGGTTCCTGTATAAATCTCAAAACCATGCCTGCTATATAGGAAATGTCTTGCTTGGTATGAGTCAAGTATATAAGACTACCAACAAGTTGTCAATACATTGTAGCATCAACTAATGCTATAGTACAAGAAGTCTCAAGCTTGACTCCAGATAGAAAAGGATTCGAAGATGGTTTGCATGTAGTCATGTGAAACCGTGCAAGTAGATCAAGAGTATATTTCGGTTGTGTAAGAGTAATCCTTGAAGCCGACTATGAAATGTCAATGCCAAGGAAATAGTGCAATAAACCCAAGTATGTCATATCAAATCTATCCTGAATTGATGTATTCATTATTGCAATGGCAGATGAAGTACTCTTGGTCATCAAAAGATCATCAGCATATAGAACTAGTATCAAAAGTGAATCATCCTACCACAATAGATACACATTAGGATTTGAATGACATCTAGTAAAAATTGAAAATAGGGGGTAGGAATCCATCTTGGCATACCAAGCTCTAAGATCTTGTTTGAATCCTTAGAGAGATTTCCTAAGTCTACAAACTAAGGATGAATCCTAAACAAGCCTTGGTTGTTGTTCCATGTAGATTTCCTCCTCAAAGTCTCCATGAAGAAATGCACTCTTCACATCCATCTTATGTACATCCCATCCATGTGCTACAACTATAGAAAGTGTGAGTTGAATGGAAGTCATCTTAGCAACCGGTGTAAGGGTTTTTTGTATAGTTAATGCTTATAACTTGTGAAAATCCTTTGGCATCCAACCATGATTTGTACTTATCAACTGACCCATTTGCCACAAATCTAGTTCGATATGTCCACCTACATTATATTTCCTTCCTTCCCTTAGTAAGTGAAGTCAAATCCCAAGTGTGATTTCTAATCAAGGAATCACATTCCTCATCCATAGAAATATCCCACTCTGGTATACATGATGCTTCTTTGAATGTCTGTGGATGAAAAATTGAAGTAGAGATAGCATGTGGCCCCCCTTGAAATTTTTCTTGAATCTCTCTATCATCTATTGAATCTTGTATCCTTATATTTTCCCTTTGTAGAGTTTGAGATGTGGGTGACTTTGGTGCAGAAATATCAACTTCCAATGTAATCCTTGAACTAGATGAAGGTGAACCCTTATCATTGTCGTCATTTTGAGAACTAGAAGAAGAAGATATTGCCTTAGGAATATGTTGAAAATGATTTGAATCATTAGTACTATTTAAATAGGATATGAAGAGTCCACAATATGTTGAGAAGTGTCAAGTATAGTTTCAAGAGATGTTTCTTAAAGCTTAACACTTCTCTCAATAAACAACTCATGTGTGGTAGGGTGTGAAGAGTAGGCGATAGTCTTTTACACCATCTAGATATCCCACAAAGATGCAAGGTTTGGATTGTGGATCCAAAGCCTTATGATGTTCTTTTGAAATGCATGCCATTACATGAGAGCCAAAAGCTTTGAAATGATCAACTATTGGTTTCCATCCTTTCCAAGCTTCAAAGGGAGTGATAACCTTCAAGGCTATATGTGGAACTCTATTTTGTAAGCATGAACAGTTGACTGCTTCCTCCCAATATGATGATGTGAGGCCCTTAGAGTTCAAATCATACAATTATCCATCTCTTTTAAAGATCTAATTTTTCGTTCAACATCACCATTTTGTTGGGGTATAAGGAATTGTGTGTTGCAGATCTGTCCCCTTTGATATGCAATACTTCTCAAAATGGTTGTTGAAATAATCACCCCCATTATCTATTTGAAGAACCTTGATGACTTTCCTTGATTTTTTTTTGGCTAGAGTTTTGAAATATTGAAAATAATAAAAATATTCTTATAAAGTTTTTAATGCAAAATCTTGTACTCCAACATTAATATGGCATGAAAATAACACTAAATTTGCAGCACTAGCTTTCATGCCTCCATGCCTACTTTGCAACATAATCTAATAGTGAATTCCATTCAATAGTAGTACAATTCCATAATGGTTCAACTATAACAATCATCAAACCTTTTGTGGAAGCTTTTGCAGCCTATCATGGTCTGAAGTTGGCAGTCTAGAGGTTATGACAAGGTATGGGTTGAGGTTGATTCCCTCAATATTATCAATAACCTTAAGAAGATATATTCCCCCTCTTGGACATTGGAATCCCTAATCCTTGATGCCTTAGATATATTGGGTTATTTCGACCAATGTTTCATTTCCCATGTATATAGAGAGGGAAATAGTTTATCTGATTTTTTTGCTAACTATGGGGTGAATGATTATATGGAATGGGCATAATACAATCCCCTTCCCTTTAAAGCACGTTCAATAACTCGTCATGATTCACAAAGGGGATGAGATGGGGGTTCCTATTGTGATGGGGATTTTTTACATGTTCTAGACACATAATTTCCTTCAGAGGTGTAAATTCTTGAGAAGTAAGGCTATGTTGTTTACTAATGGGTCTGAGGCTTGAATGACTAGGCATTCAATGTTCATAATTTATCTCTATCATGTTGTCTTTTCTGCACGGATTGTGGGTAATTGGAAAGATAATTTTTTCTCAAGGTTTCCTTGTATTCTCTACAAGTTCTTGAGGTTTCTTCATCTCCTCTACAAGTTTTTCTTTTTGTTGGGGTGCTTACCCATTGCAACAGTGAGGGGTGATTGAAATCAAATAAAGCCTATCTCCTGTGATATTGTAAAATGTAATGAGAAGGTTTGGAGATTGTTAGAGCTAGGGGGAGTGACTTCCTACATGGAAAATTTGCACATGCCCATGATTTAAAGATGTCTCATGAGTTTCTTGAAGGATGGAAGAATCATGTTTTGTAAATTGGTGGAAATGAGTTCAACATTATAGAGGATCTCATTGCTCAAATCACTAGATTGTCAACTAATGGTTGAAAAGTATATCGAGACAAAAATGAGTCTAGTGCGGCCCTAGATATCTTCTTCAAAGATGATGAGAGGCCAAAGTTGGATCAGGCTAAATGTGGAGGTTATTATCATTTCTCAATTAAGGCTATATGGAGAGATGTTGCATAGGAATTTATGAGGTATTTCACCCTCGACGGTCTCTTCTCTGTTATCTCAGGGTATCACTTTTTTTTGCTAAATCATTGTAGGAATAAAAATGTGTCTTTTCCTTTTTATATACCAGTGTCTTTGGAACATGGTATAAGAGATCACAAACGAAACCCCAGGAACCCAATTCTCCATGAAGGTTTAATTTTGTTGATTTTTTAGTATGTTAACTCTTTTATTATGCCTAGTCAACCTAAAATTTCTATTGGGAAGAAGAGGAAATATTATGAGTATGTTACGGGGTCAAAGAATGAGTCTAATGATGAAGATTATGCCCCTGGGTTGGAGGCATCCATGGATGTTGATTTGGAATCTCTAGCCACTTCTGAGGGCAAGAGAAGAAAAAAGAGAAACCCTCATAATACTTCTAGGGATCATGAGTATGACATGGGTGGTGAGGAGGAGGTGGACC
>VDFB02341727.1:0-35226 GCA_007258455.2 Sequoia sempervirens
TTGCATAATCAAGGCATAGTTGAATGAGTACTAATCTAGCATGATTGAATTTTTTTGATTCATCTTAGATTGTGATTGTTTTTTTATTAAGTAGGGGAAATAAACCCCATCCCTCACAACGTAGAGAAATAGTATATAGTATAAATTTCATAATAATAACAAAAAAAAGTTGGCCACCAGGATAGACGAACTACAAAGCATCTTAAAACAACAACACAATAAAAAACAACACACCAAGAGAGCTAATAAAGAGAAATCTGATCCTTAGTTAAGGTACCCCGAGTCTCATCCCATTCTATAGCTCCCATGAATAACTTCCTCATCTTATTCTTTTTTGTTGTTTCCCTCCACTTCATCCTCTCCATCCTCCTTTTTATTCCTCTTATTCAGTTTTGATTGGATAGTGACCACCCCAACAATAACCTTCCTCATAATCCCATCCATGACTTTGATAAGTTGATTCATGGATATCTCCATTCTTATCAATCTATGGTTGTAGAGTTTCAAAGTGTCATACATGTTATCCCACTTGTTCTTACAGTTAGGACAATCAAATACTCATGAATCATGAATACATTATCTAATTGGTTTCTCGATAACAACATAAAATGAAATTAAATAAGGTTGAATAAAATTTCAAATGAGTCAAGTGTTATTTTATATTACTCTCACTTTGTTATATACATGTTTACAATTTTTAATATGAGGGCAACTTTGAAATCTCTTGGAAGTACTAAAGGGAGGTAATGATCCAAGAGGTAGTGGAATTCATAAATAAGCAACATGAAATGGGATTTTTTTATTTGGAATTTTTTTGAATGCCTATAAATTTATATGGGGCTTTAAAAAAATTAATGCAATAAATCAAAGTTGATTCAAACCAATTACTACATGGTAAAAAAAGATTGTTTTGATTGCCACCCAATAGCAAGATAGATAAGTTCATTGATGCTTATTTATTGATATTAGTTATCAAGCTATTATGGGGTATTCTCTTGGTTTATATTTAATTTGTTTAGATTACCCTTTTTATTGCTTTCATTAGTGAGAAAACTCTAGTTTAGCCCTTAACTATTACTCAACACTAGTTTTTTGGAGCTATAAGATGAGTAACTTTAAAAGATAACTACTCTGAAAAGATTTAGATGGATGCTTATAACCCTCAATTATGGTATATTATCATATTTTAAATACACATTGATAGCTCAATTGAACCATTAGTGAATAGAAAAATCCTCATTTTATTCCTTATCTTAATCATAAGCCTCCTATACCCAACCAAATTGAAAATAATATTGGTAAATCATCTTATAGACTACCCTACTCACTTAGCCTCTCATTCTCAATATTTGTTTCATTATCATCCTCATGATTTACTCATTGCTCAAGATGCTAGCAATTATTCATTCAAATTTAATCAACCTTTCAAACTAACTCAAATCAATGAAATTATTGATCACCCTATCTCTTAATATCATGTTCATTATTTATCTCATCCCAACACATTTTCACAAGTTGTGCCTTATACATATAAGTGTTTCAAATCTCCTTCTACCATACCCTTGGTGATGCAAGTTCTTAAGAAAGCGAAATTGGAAGTGTAGGATAAATTTGGGGCTTTAACTTACATTGAATTGTCCAAAAATATGTATGAATGCATAGAATTTATAGTAAATACAAACACTCCATTGCTATATTTGAATTAGGAATATGAGTATGCTATTTTTTTTTTAATGATAGTTGTTTCCTTTCTACCTTTTTAGTGAACAACATGATTTTTCTATTCGATAGTATTAATGCTTTGCATATTCAATAGAAGTTGACTACATGATATTATGGTTAGGGACATATTATTTTCTTCTGATAATTTAGTTATTATATGAAATTTGATTTGATTCAAGTGATATTATATAATTTCTAAATTTCTCAACATTTAGACTATTATGCTTATTTAAAGTTAGATGATAAGTGTTGGTGTAAATAGAGTCATTATTCACCTAGTTAGCTAATCACCTTTCTAGGATAGACCTATTCACACTTAGCTTTAGTTTTCTTAGGCTATTTAATACTTTTTTCTCACTTCATATGGTTGAGACATGTGTCCTCATCATTTGAGACACCTACTACTTGCATATTTGTCACTTGCTCACACACTTGTGAAGTGAGTTCACATGTGTTCCATCTTTGGAGGGTTAGTTAGTTGTTTAGTACTACCTTCCTACCTCATCATCCTTGCCTATATAAACAAGGATCATTAGTTTAAATGAAGATAGATATCCTATTATGCTCATATTTTGTTCACTAGTGGAAGGTTGTTTCATGATTTCAGATCTTGACATTTCTCCAACATGGTTTGAGAGCCATGCAAGCATGTTCCTTCCTACATCAAGATGACTCCCACACATAATCCTATTAGTGGAGTGTCGTGGAGCCAAACAAAAACCACCATTACATCTGGATGGCTCGAAAAATGAAGAAATACCTTTCTTTTTGTCAAATTTGATAATCTTTAGTTTTTGCTCTTTTTTTTACCATTGTACCAATACCTAGTTGTAAAAAATAAAAAAAATCTTTAACAAAAAGGCATATTTGACCCTCTTCCCATCTTCACATCTGATATTTTAGTCAAATTTGACCTATTTATAGATATATTTTGGCCCATTCAACCTATTTTGGTCACTAGTTTCCATGGTTGTAGGGTTTGTGAAATTGTTTTTTGTGGAAATATTTGGCCATTTCAGCCTATTTGCAGGAAATTGGTGGCCTGTTCGACATATTTGCAAGGTCTGTGGAATTGTTTGGAACATTTCATGCTTTTATTGTAGGGTTTCATGAGTTCATACGCCTGGTTCATACGACATATTTAGCAGGTCGCATCTCTTTTCCAAGAGTCGCCCCCAGTAGATCACTTTAAGGGTTTCAATTTTAGTCAATCCTAAACTCCACGCATACATCAGCAATGACCTCATCTTCCCCACGTGGTCTCATCACCAATATATTCACCTAGTCTCCATACAACGTTTCATATCTCCCACGTGATATTTTTACCAACAAAATAGCCTTGGGTCGGTCTCAATGCACTATACTCAAACTTTTGTGTGCCTCATCTAGTGTGTTGCAACTCCTCAGCCCTTCAGATGAGGTCCAAACAATACTTCACTAGGGGAGAGGACTCAGTAGTTGAGCATGTTTCAATAGTTGTGATAGTAGTTGTTTATATAATGTCCAATAGTTGTGACTTAACTACCCATAATTAATCAAAATGTATTCCTTTGATCTAAAAAGCAACCAATCATGTGATGTCACATCAACACTCAACTACCCATGATGTGAATGTAGTAGTATTGGTCTCACTTTTTTTTTGGGCATTTTTGGACACCTTGACAAAAAGAATGCTGATGTGGCATCATTTGATGATGTGGCCCTAAAATGAAAGTTATATGCAAGGGACTTGCCAAGTAAGCTGTTGTAAAAAATTGGGAGTGATTTGAAATTTCCACATAGGATAATTAGAAGTGTGAAGTTAGGGTGCACAACTACTGGGTCCTGTCCCCTATCAAATGGCTCTCCAAAAGTAATCTTTGGCTTCGAGTAGCTTCAAGGACACCATTTGGCTCATAAATGTTGCACTAGTTTGAATTAAATGGTTTCATTATGCCCAATCGCGATCTTTTAATTGCCCAGTTGTTGCTTTTTCAAACCATCAAAATTAAGCTACGAGATATTTTTGAACATCCAACTCTTTGTTAATGCTTGTAAAAGGGTTTGTTTTTTCCGTTTTCCCATAACTTACAAATGAGGAGTTGGATTTTGGAGTATGAATAGTTGACGAGACGTTGGTTTTGTTCTCGACATTTTTAGGTTGATACATTCTAGATTTGGTGGTGTTTTAATGCATTTTTAAGCCTCCGAAGTCACTATTGTAAACAAATTTCAACAAGGCTCCACTTTCACCCCACTTATCAAAATTTCACATTTTTCTATCAAAATTTTGTAAGGAATTCAAATTTTCACCATGAGTTCCAATGATTCTTTGCACCAAGACATTACTATTGCCATTCGAGATCCACCACATCGAGATGTATATCTATCAAAAATCACATCTTTATTTGTAGAATCCCACCTTGCATATTTGGATGACACTATTGAGGAAATTCATCTCCTCTTTGATGTCATCTTTAATGAAGCATCATCATTACCATCTTTAGGTCTTGCTCTTTCCTTTCTTACATCAACTTCTATCATAATGAATTATGCAGATATTTATGAGTTGGCCTATCTGACTCAATCATCATTATTTGTAATAGTATCAAATTCTCATTGGAATAGTTGTCACCATACATTCATGGTCCCTGTTCTTGAATCTTATATGGTACCTGATACAACTTATCAAAATTTGTCACACATCATCATTGGTTTGAGATCATTGAGCATTATTCGAATAAATCCTGGGAATTATATCAATATTTGGATCGTGTGCATAATTCAGAGACCTTTATTTTACTTCCCAAATATTCCTATTTAGAATGGGAAGTCATATTGCACACATTTGTGGTGTTGTTTGTGTATGGATCTGAAAATTTGATTTGCGAAACTAAATCCTTGATAACAACCACCAAACCATTAGAAGTAAGCTTATCAAATCAAATCCAAAACAATGAAGCACAAATTATCATAAAGGGAATTAAATGCAAACAAACAAAGCAAAGTATACCTTTATGCCTTCATTGTTTGATCTCCATTACTCTTCTCTCCTTTGCTTTTGAAAATTTAAGATATGTTGCTCTCAGTTTTGGAGTGCACAAAGTAAAATGCTTATAATGAAAATGTAGACAACGAAAGGTTGACGATGGTGGTTCAAGACAATAATTTCAGCAAAGAAAAAAAAGGTGGTTAGAGAAATGAAGAGATGAAAGGTTGAATTTATAGGCAAAGTGGTGGTGAAATGAACAAACAAGATTAAAAATAAATGAATGGTTGAGATTGAATGAGACAAATTTCATGGGAAACTTTCTCATTCTCAAATTCGAAATTAGTGCCACGTGATTGGAAAAAATTATAGAATGGAGGCTAAATTAGTGGGTGGAAGAAAATCAACCAAATTAGTGGCAATTTGGAAGAGTTCAAATTTCAAAATTAGTGGGAAATGTAAAAGTTCATAATTTCAAAAATCATGGAAGTTTGTAAGAGTTCAAATTTCAAAATTAATGGAGGTGTGTACGAGTTTGATTTTTTTGAAAATTAAAACAAATGAGAAATCATTTATTTCAAAACCATGGATAATTAATTAAATTTAAATAATTTAATTAATCATTAGACTAGTGAGATTAAATAAATACAAATATTTATTTAATCAAAGGCAATGCTAATAACTAAATAATTAAGTAATAATTATTTAATCGGATGGATTAATGAAATAGAGGACATTAGTATAATTAAATAATAAAAAATATTTAATTGTGTGAAAAGAGATGGAATTGGATTAGAGGTTAGACGAAGAATTATGGTTAGATGAAGAACTAGGGTTAGATGAAGAATTAGATGAGAAATTAGTCAAAAAATGTCGTCGCAAGCTCAAGACAATTTTAATTGTCTACATTTTGCCCCTCTTTGAGAAAATGCAATTTTTAGCATTGTCTCAAACAAAAATTAAGAAAATTTCTAATTAGTTCTTGCCCTAGTATGCCTCAGTAGAAGCGAGATTATGATGCTCCCTCGGGAAATTTGGCGAAAGATTGCAAAAAATATTGAGGAATTTTTTTTGATAAGATGATTGAATGTATTTGGATAGAAGAAATATTAGCTAGAAGAAAGGTTAGTAAGAAGTTCAAAGAATAGTTAGTTTGGTTGATATTGGATGTGGAGAAGATTAACAAAAGAAATGTCATCTAGAAGAATAGGTTATCGAGAAGGGAAGAATAGTTAGTAATATGAATGGATGAAGAAAGGGAAGTGATGAATATATTGTCATAAGCCTTGATAAGTACACATATATCATCATCGAGCATTTTTATTTTGCAAAGGGATGATGTACACCAAGGTATGGAAAGACCAAGGTGTGAAATGTGATCCCTTTGTGTAAATAGACACATTGCTGACAAGGAGTGCCATGAATCAGACTAGGAATTTAGTTGCGCCAGCCATATTGTTAAGACAAATCACAAACAAAAAACAAAGATAAAAGGTCATGATCCATCCTTGCCACTCTAATCACTTGTGGATATCCTCGAGTAGCATAAGAACATGAAAAAAAAGAAATCAAATAAAAGATAAGACAAACTAAACCAAACGAGTCAAAAACTAGTTAGATCTTCTTTCCAAAGACATAGAATAAAAAGAGACAAAATACTATAGACAAAAGACCATAGACAAAGATAGATGATAAAGACAAGAAATTGATCAATAGACATGAAGAATAGCTTGATAGTTTGTCTGTTATTGTATGATTCATTAAGCACAATGTTTGAAATATTTTCTATTTGTGTCTAGCCAAGGTGTTAGTCATAGCAAGGGATAAGTTATTATGAAAAATGGATAGTGGTAGCTATGATAGTGTTTATTATGGATGGTGGATAGTGAAAGGTGAATAATGAGTGATATGAGTGTGATAGTAGTATGGAAAATGAATTGGTGGACGATCATCATAGGAAGATAAATGACCCAAGGGTTTCCTCCATTATTTGTGCAAGGGTGCCCTTAGAAATACCAAGATCTAAGACTTTCCCCTAGCTAGGCATAAGACCAAATATGGATGGAAATATAATACATCAATTTTATTAGGACTGTGAGATGAAAAGCAAGTGACACAAAGTAGAAAGTGAATGATGCTAGACAGGAATAAATTCCAATCCATAAAAAGGATAACTAGCTTTACTAGGAGTTTATGTGAAATGGAAGAAATTTCATGATGGAAGTGAAAATGAAATGGGAACGAGATGGAATGGGAAAACTAGATAGAGTGATGGTAGAAGACAGAGCATTAGCTTGCTACACATGACACCTGCTTGGCAGGTTTTCACCATGGTACTTATCCAAAGTTCCACCGAAGTAGTTTTCACTATTGGACGAATTTTTTCTCTTTACTATTTTTTTTATAATTTTTATAATTTTTTGATTTTTTGATTTTTCTTGTATTTTTTTTTCAATTTTTTGATATCAGACAAAATGCTTGTTTGCCAAGTTTTCATCAAGTTGATTATTTTTTTCTTTTTTTATTTATTTGTATTTTTAATTTTTTTTTAATTTTTGAGAAGCAAGATGATGCTACAATCATGGTGAACACTCCTTAATATCTAGATGACAATACCAAATGGAAGGGTATGAATGATATGATATGGATGGATATGGAGAATGATGTATACAGAAGATGAAGGGAGATATGGTATGATTCCTAATGTACACACTACATGGGCTGTCAGGCTTCACATGAAAAATGAGCTTGGGAAACTAGTGAGTTATAGCATGTGAAGAGGTCGCCATTAAAGGTCCATCAAGAAACACATCCAAGGGGGATGGAGTGGTATGATGGTAGTATGAACATAGGTAGATTTGGTATGATGTATGGATTATGTGAAAATGATGAAGATGGAGACCTTGGATCAACAAGCTCATTTTTTGATATTTTGCTTTGACAAATACCCCTAGTTATTTTGGATGAAGAGGCATAATTGGAGAACAAATTTTTCTTATTTTCATTTTTTATTTTTAATCTTTAACTTGTCTAATAGCTTTTGATTTTGACTAAAGGACTTCTCTTGATCTTTCTTTCTTTTCTTGCTTTCTTTTGATTTTGGATCTCCATTTGAAAAAGTCCTCTTTACTTTTGATTCTTGATTTATAGCCTTGTTATTTTCTTGAGATGATACTTGTTGATCCATATCTATGAGGTGGATAGATGTGGATTAGGTGGATGAGATGGATGAGTCAGATGAGATGGATGAGGTGGTAAGAATGTGTGGTTCATGAAAAAGGTTGGTGAGGCACTCAATGGATTTTTTGTGACTATCCTTTTCGACATCATTAATATCACAGGAGGCTTGCACATCCTTAGTGAGTTGGTAAGAAGGCTTAGTAGAGGTAGTAGGAGGAGATTCATACCATAACTCAAGATGGTTGAAGTGAAAGGATGATATATTAGAAGATGAAGTGGGGGAAAAAGGATCGTGAGAGGGAAAGGTATGGCATTGAATGTTCTCAATAGGATAATGATAAAAAATTAGATTATCATAGATATCATGATCAAACATGAGATTGTCATGAACATGAAAGGATTAGGATGGGGCGGATAAGGTAAATACTGAAGGAGCTTCAGGATCCCAAAAGATTTCCATCTAGGCATAGTCATCTATTTGTACATTCTCTGGAACTAACTTAACATCACCATTAGGAGTCTCAATATCCTTTGAAGAATCAACATCTTCACTTGCAAGCCACTTAGCACTCGAGGAATTCAATTTTAGCGGTTTAGGCTAGATTGGCTCTACAATTCCTTGATTATTTTCTCCCAAGACACTATGACCATCCTATCCTTTATGTTGCATAATGGAAAAACCTTTACCATATTGATCTACAACCAATTGAACCTTCTCTTGGTCTTCTTCATCTTGGTACAACCATGCAGAAATATCCTCTCCAACAAACTCATTATCAATTCTCCCCACTTAGCAAAGGTAGTGGGAGGCTAATATTGTATAATAACCTTTGAATCTTTTGAATAAGACTTGGTTTGCCATAAGACTTGGGAGAGGTATGCAACTTGCTGATGCAAAAGGAATCTGTCATAGTATATTCGCCACATCCCCTATCTTGGATTTGGACTTTATGTCCAGGAAGGGGTATGGAAAGAAGTGAAGATTTGGTAAGCAATGTGTAATCAACATAATGCAAGGACATATTAAGTGAAGCTTATTTGTTAATTGGCACTTGACATTCAAGGATACCCTTTAGGTTGCTACAGTATTGAAAAGGGTTAGGGTCTCCTAATATGGTAATCTCTACTCCATTATAAGGGAACTTGAGACATTGGTGATAAGTAGAGGGACCAACCTTCATGGCATGGATCCATGGACAACTGAGGAGTAGATTATAGGGAAGGTCTAGATCCAAGACCTAGCATATTATGTTCTCCATTGCCAAACCAACTTTGACGGGAAGGGTAATAACACCCTTTGAGGAACACTTTGCATCATCATAAGCCTTTATTACAATCCTCTTAGAGGCATCAATACATGCCTCACAAAATCCTATTATAGTAACCAATTTCATGGTACAAATTTTCAAGCCAACTTCGCCATCTACCAAGACTCATCTAATTTTATGTTTATTAATGACAACTTCTAGATGGAGGGGATCATTATGATGAGGTCTATCAAAAGGGATATCATGTTTGGTGAAGGTGACATGGTGGGTGGTGGTCAGATACCCAACCATGGCTTGAAATTGATTGACATCTAGATCTGCGAGAATAGATAACTCTTACAATTCTTTATCTAGGATAGATCTATGTGCAGGTGATGTATGCAATAGCTCAAGAATAGAAATTTGGGTAGGGGTTCCATCTAGATGCTCCAAAATATTATATTGATTAGGAAATTGAGGTCTAAAAATGGCTCCTTGCAGAACCACTTTGGATCTGTGAGTAGTTATGAAACACTCAGGGCTTTTTCCTTTAATAGTTATGGTAGAGACATTGTTATCCACTTGGCGGATATTGTTAATTGTGTACTCATAAGCCACATTTGTATAATTGGTATTTGTATTGGAATTTGATCCTGAGTTGGAGGCTTGCCCTCGACCATGGTTTTGTAAAGGATCCTTGAATATGGTATGATCTATATTTGAGGATTCGATAGGGTCATCAATCACTATATCCCCTCATTCTATAAGGTCTTGGATGATATTCTTGAGTTTATAACAAGAAGAAGTTGTATGCCCTTTGTTTCTATAGAATTAACAAAATAAGTTGTCATTCCACCAGGATGGTCTATTAGGGCTAGGATCATAATTTTTATCCTTAGGGAGTTGAATAATATTGTTTTGTAAGAGTTTCTTTAGGATTGATTTGATCGGTTCCCCTAGAGGTGTAAATTGTCATTTTAGAGGAAAATTAGGTCTAGAAGGACCACGTTGAGGATTGTGTGGAATAACATTGGTCTGTTGTGAAGGAATTGATGATGGATGAGTATTAGTTGTTTGTGTTCAAGATGGGATAGGTCCTTTAAGATTAAGGATTGGATGAGCTTTGTTTATTGTTTTAGCATTAACAACTCCATCATTTGTTACTTTTTTTTTTCAGGACCAAGATTTGGATTTTTCATTAGAAGAGCTTGGATTATTGTTCGATCTTTTGAATATTTTCACAAGTCCTTTTTCTACAAGAGATTTTTCAATGGGAACACCCTTTTGAATTACTTCATCAAATGTAGTAGGCCAATGGACTTGAAGTTGGAAGATTAATTTAGGATTCAAATTATCAATAAAGATTTGTACCAACTTTTTCTGAGGTATCTCATAGGGACATCGACTTGCCAAGGTTCTCCATCTTTGTAAAAAGGATGTGAAGGATTCTCCTTCTTCTTGTTTAGTTGTGCATAAGTTCACTATGTTTATTTCATGATCAATATTGTAGGAGAAGTGGGAAATGAACTTTGCGAATAACTCTTCCCAAGTTTTTATGCTAGATGGTAAATGTGCAAACCATTCGATAGCTTGTTCACCAAGACTACATGGAAAGAGATGCATTAGATAAGTTTTCTCATGTTGAAAATCTAAACAAGTTGTGGAAAATTCTTTGATATGGTTTATTGAACTCCCTTTCCCCTTATATTTATCAAATTTTGGTATTTCAAGATTTGGAGGGAAAAGTGGGATATATAAGTATTTATCAAAAGGGTAAGGACATATGTCCTCTATGTTATATGTCTTCTTTGATCCAACAGTTTGCACATTAGCCATTTTTCATTGTAGTTCATGCATTTGTTGGACCAACATGTCTTCTGTTGTTTGAATGGTATGAGGTGGAGGGTTGGAAACTAGATTCATAATAGGATCAACGCATGGATTAGACATTTTATATTTGGATGCTTGATGAATAAGCGAGTTTCCTTGATTTGTGGTGTTTGATTATTGATGTTGCACCATAGTCTGTGAAGAAACAATATTGGATGCTATTGCATGAGTTGCACGTTGGTAAGTTGGTCCTGAGAATTTTTTTTTTAATGAAGTATGTTGCCTAGGTGTTGAAGCTTGATTGACATTTTGATGTGTTCAGTAAGACATAGGAACTCACGTTGATGAGATGGGAATTTTCGATCCTTGACCACTTGATGTAGTGTTTAGATTTAAGTTACCCAATATGGTGTTTAAATTTTGACTATTGAATGTGGTGTTTGAATTTAGATCACTCAGATGTATGTTCAAGTTTTGACCACTCAAAGATATGTTTAGATTTGGACCACTCAATGTGGTACTTGGTGGAAGTGAAGTATTAGAAGTCAAGAAAATGTTTATGTTTGTTTGCAATAAAGGATTGGATGTGTTTGCTTGAGATATTGATTGTGTGACATTTAGTGGTTGACTTAGGTTTATGGTACCTTGTTGCACTGATGTCACATTACTTGTCTACATTATTGCTTGAGGCACTGGTGACATGCTATATGCTGGATTGAGAAATTGTTGTTCAAATGTAGGACATGGAGGTATGGAAAACTTCATTACATCATGAAATGTTCTTCTATTTGGTATGCTCATGCTTAGTTGTGAAGGTGGATTGGTTACTAGAGGTGTTATGTTAGTGAGACTTGTTTCTTGTGTTTCCTCAAATAATGGTTTTACGATATTTGAAATGTCAAAGCCATCAAGAAGTTTGGCTGCCTTTTGCATAAGTTTAATGAGATGTCTAGTGAGGTCTTCCACCATGACCACACCCATTATATCTAGGAACTTAGGATCTTATTTTGTTGCTTGAACATCTTCTAGAAAGCTTTCTTCATATTTTCTAAGGAATGGTTCTTCCTAATCATCAGGTTGTACCACATATTCTGGTTCGTGCATGGGTTGGTCACTTGTTGAGGTTTCAAATTGCATGGGGTTTTTTGAATCAAGGAAAGGTTCCAGGTGGAATCCATTTTATTTTTCCTTCTTTGATACCTAGTTTCAACCATACAAGACTATGTTTTTGGGGTTTTATAATTCTTTTCGATTTTGAAAGTTTTTGATTTTTTTTGATTTTGAAAGTTTTTGACTTTTTTTTTTATTTAGAAAGTTTTTATTTTTTTGATTTTAAATTTTGATTTTTGATTTTGAAAGTTTTGGATTTTAAATTTTTTTGATTTTTTTGGATTTTGAAAGTTTTTGATTTTTTTTGGATTTTGAAAGTTTTTGATTTTTTTTTTTTTTTAAAAGTTTTTGAATGATTATGCAAATGACAAGTGATGGATGGTATATGGTTATGTGTTAAGGATAGTTGATGATAATGAGGATAAGAGATGGTGATTAGACTTTGATCTTGAAAGACTATGGTTAGCCAAAGCAACCAAAAGGGATATCTAGATCTCCAAAAGATAGAAATGAGAAAAATAATAGACGAGGGTTGACCTTAAACTAGACTTATGAGTTTTAAAGCCAACTTTAGGTGGAAATAAAAAGTATAAGAGATCAAGACAACCCCAATGGGTGACAAAGGTTGAATCACAATCTAGCTAGGGAAAAATCAATAGTGGATGAATGATGAATGGATAATGGGATATCAAATGGTAATAGACCAAAGTATTCTCAAGAGAAGCCTAGAATCTCAAAAGACAAATATGGGAGACCAGTCACACCCAAACTATACTTGTGAGATTAGGGGAACAAAAGAAAAGACAATGAGAGTTAACTGAGATTCAAGACACCTCAAAGAGGCAACTATGGTCTAGTGATGATAGTTAGATTAATGTAGGATTTATGAGTGATCAAATGGATGATTGAATGAAGTTTGACCTATGGATGCAAGGATAACCAAATTTTAATCTAGGGAAATCAAAACCAACCTAAGGATGCAAAGACAACCAAGGGTTAAGCAAAGAAGGAAAAACCAAGCAAGGATTTTGACCTAAGGAGGGAGACCAAAATTTAACCTAAAAATGCAATTAAGATTTGAGATGCAAAGGTGGACATGGAAAGCCAAACTAAGAAATTTTGATAGGTCTCAAGTTACTTAATTTTAAAAATTGGATTGAAAGGATGGACCCTAACTTGTTTCAATATAGGCTATGGTTGTCTTCCTAAGAATGAAGTGTTTAAAGGTGTTTTTTGTGTGAGGTTTTCAATTTTGAGATAGCATATACTTAGAAAACACTTGAAAGACAAAGTGGTTATTGAATCTTTTACTTCTTGGTAAGTGAGTGTGTTTGCAAGTTTTCTTCCATAAAACTCGCTTGGCCTTGGTTCACAAACAATACAAACAAGCACAACCTAGCTAGTAGTAATAGGGCTTGTCTAATAAAGTGGGCTTACCTCACCCTCGAAAGAGTGATTTAATCCATGAACGAGGAGTGGATAAAGCTAGAGTATGCCAATGTCATGTACCACCTTGACACCTCTCATCTTGAAAGGAGTAACTCCAAACAAGGAACCATGCCATCTCAACCAAGAACCGGATGTGGTAAGTAACTTCTCAAAATGATGCTCTCCCAATGCACCAACAATAGTAGATGACCAAAATAGGTCTTAGGATTCTAAAATAGTGGTTCATAGTAGGGGACTACTGTGAACACCAGTGGTATGATGTCAAACATGAGACACTAAAGCCTCTAGTCAACCCTGATGTGGTCTATACACCCACATCTAAATTGACACATGTGGTATAAATCATTGGATTGTGCTACTAACTTTCACCTTCACACCTTTGATATAGCCCACTGGGAAACATGCTTGAGGTTGAACTCTAGGGTGATGAATCCCCAGTCAGGCCTCCTACTAAAAATAAAAAAAGGATACTAATGTGTATTTCTCATCACCTAGGATTGCACAAGTGCACAAGGGGAGAGGATACATACACACTAGCTTGTGTTGACACAAAACATGCAAGCACACAAGACACAAAAAATAGTTCTTTTTAACCCAACTAATCTAAATGTGAGCTAATCTAAAAAACAAAGACAATGTTTCAAAATAGATTCTCTAACAATCAAAGCTGCAACACACCAATTAGTAGTTCACAATAAGCCTTCAAAGTGCATTTGTACAATAAATAAATATATACATGACATTGTATTTACACTCTTCCATGTTAGCCAGGGATTCGTAAATAGCTAGGATGACATAAGGTGGACCTAAATTCAACTTACATGAAACGTGTAAAGGTCAGTCCAAAATCAATTTTTTTTGCTGCCAAAACAACATAATATTAATGTCATGCACTACCACATGAACCTTAACCAAGTGCTATCTTAAAACCACATGCTACTAGTTGTTATTGCACAAGCCTAGAACACCAATTGGATGACAGATAGACACAAAGAACCTTCTATCACTTCAATCTCTCTACATGCTTAACATATCATCCAAAAGCTCTAGAATATTATGGAACGAGTGTAGGCATGCCCTCCTTTCAAATTGCAGAGCTTGCAATGTCTCCAAAAGGGAGACCTGAGAAACACTAAACTTGATAAAAACTAAAAACTCAAACATTTCAGTACAGTCTTCTAGACCACCACTATCATAGTGAATACATACATGCATGATATTGAAAGAATACATAAATCATATCAACTCTCATATGGTAGTCACTCCTCAATAAAAATAATTAGTGGTTTGATTGATATGACAATACAATTACCAACACAAATAGGTATGTAACCATAGTGAACTTCTAACACACATCATACTACCAGAAATATAACATATATTTTTGCATATCTCTGTAACTCAAAATTATAAGTCAAGGGGAATATAATGATAGTTCAAGTGCACCTTGACACAATGACAATGTTTGACATCAATCATCTTCATCAATGACAACCTTTGTTCAATAACTACAGAAGGATTGGTCTAAATAAGTTGGTACTTTTTTTTGAAAAGACGTTGCTTGGATTATTTTAGGGAATAATATTACCTTTATATATAGAAAATATTGGTCTCAAATCTAATTAAACCTATTTCACCTACGATATTATTTTCTAAAACTAAAATAATAATTTATGAAATTTTGAATCATAATCAATATGACATAAATCATCTTGATGCTTTTTAGACAACATGATGTGTTTCTTCCTAAAGGGTACATGTGGAACATGTATTTTGATGGTGCTTGTTCCCAAAATAGAATTGGTTCCAATGTTATTCTAGTTTCTCCTAAAATATAGTTCCATCATTTTTCTTTTCAACTATCATTTGATGCCACAAATAATACAATGAAGTTTGAAGCTTTTTTTAAGGTCTTGAGGAAGAGGTGTGTGCATGAAAATGGGAGACCAAAAGGGGTCTTAATTGGCCACTTTTTTTGAAATTAGGAAAACGTGATATTGGAAGAGAAATTGAAGATAGTTATGCTCAAAATTTGAAGGTACAATAAGAAAAAGAGTTGTAGTGCTTTGAATCTATTTTCTTAGCTACTAATTTGTTATGAAAATAGTGGAGATGAAGGGTTCTAGTAACTAAGGGTTAAATTTTAGGTAGATTAGAGGTTAGAAAAGACTAAGAAACCCAAAGAAATTACAAAATACAATGCAAGTAAACATAAACAAAATGATTATACCAACTAATCGCCGAGACCTCCATGATTCTCCTTTGTAACACCTTCTAACTTGCTGGTTGACATGTTGCCCTCATATCGAACATGCGAGAAATATTTGACGAAGTCTTACACAAGCTTTGAAGGATTTGATCAAAGTCTAATGCCTATGCCTATGCCTAAATATGCCAAGACTAAGTGAAATAAGATAATGAATGCTGCAATGTCTATAAAATCTCTAAGTGTGTTAGTGTGTAATCTAAAAATAAGAGGAAAATGGCATTTTATAGAAAATGCCATTTTGAATGGATGGAGGAGATCGACTTTTGATATATACCTAAAATTAGAGGACGAGATTAAATCAGATAATCACTAATCAGGGTTAGGGCAAAATCCTTAAACGAGTGATTGAGATTTCATCTGAGAGAATTGAATCGGCAGTGGAGAAGATAATTAATAAAGATTTTCAAAAATCAAGAAGATAAAGACTGCCTAATTTGTGAGATTCAAAAAATCAAGAAGATAAGGGCTGAACTGAAGATCAGATTTAGAAAATCAAAAATCTGCCCGATCACTTGATTTTTTGGAGGAAAGTTACCAATTTGAATTGAATTAATTCAAAATATGGATTTTGTGAAATAATAAATAATCGATTTTCAGATTATTTACCAAAATGGACTGTCAGTAAGAATGTGATGACATTTTAAATAATTTTATTTATTTAAAATGAGAGGAATATTAATTTTTGACAATTAAATAATTAAAGATAATTATTTAATTTAGAAGATAAGATTAATTAATTAAATAAATTAATAAATTCATTTAATTATGAGGATTAGTGACATATTGAATAAATAAAATGAAATTCATTTATTTAATAATCGAAGAAATAAATGAAGAAAGGTAATTAAATAAATTAAGAAATTTATTTAATTAGGGGAAGACTTAGATAATTAATGACGTATTTAATAAATAAATAAAATTTATTTATTTAATAATCATGAAGAATAAAAGGACATGAATTAGTTAAAAAATTATGAATTATTTAATTAATAGCAAAATGTGGACCAAGGACATAATTAAATGTCATAATTATCCTAGGACGAAAGTGGTAAAACTGAAGTTTGCAGGCCTAGGTCATTTTTAAGTGTCTACATTTTGCCCCTTTTTTTCATAATGCCGCTTGTCGCGTTGTGAAAAAGAAAATAAGTCAAAGCCATTCCCCAGTGAAGGTATAGAGTATCAATGCCCCCTTGGGAAATTTTCCAAATTTTGGGTCGGTGGCAGAAAAATTTGGAAAGGGTCCTGATAAGTCAATTTGATGACCAGAAAAAAATGATGGCGCAAACGGTTTCAGATTCTGTCATGTTTAAGGCAGCCAACGGGGTGGTCAAATTTGGTCAAATGAGCCTCTAGTAATAACCTAGTTGACAAATGCCATTTTGACTTTATAAATAGGTTGAAAAAGGGGTAAAAGTCAACTCATTCTTACTATTTACATTGCAAATTTCGAGAGCTCAGAGTGAAAAGGAGTGCAGCGAGGATGGTGATTCCAGTGACAAAGGATTGCGGCGAGATCGTGCGGACTTTCAGGCAGCTAGAGGGCTCAGAGCCAGCGGTATGTACCCCTATCCCCCTTTGTAATTTTTTTGTTTTGTGTGCAAAAAGTTAGGTTTTAGGGGGAACAACGAATGCGCTATGATGCACACGCGTGCGCGTAAGCCTCATTTGACTTCGTGTTCGACGCATTTGATGCGTCGCAATGGAAGTGTAAGGGTAGTTTAGGTTATGCTAGTGGTTTGCGACACATTTGACAATAACTGCGATGCATTCACCTTTTTGAGCCACATTCGAAAGTTAGAATGCCGCAATCACTATTGTGAGACGCATTCGTGTGTTTAAGCGACACATTTAAATGGAATGACGCAATCGCCATATATCGTGACACAATCACTTTGATGTGATGCATTTGAGCAACCGAGCGATGCAATTGCCAAGTTGCGATGCATTTGAAGTACGAAACGACGCATTCGATGTTCTATGATGCAGTTGCAGTCAACGTGACACATTTGACTTTTCTTTGACTAGGGCTGATTTTGATGCTCTTTGAATTTGAAATGCTTTTGATGATACTGGCAGTTGCCTAGAAGGTACTGACGTATTTCTTGACTCTTTGCAGAGGCAGCTTGCCCCTATTTACATGTGAGAGAGCAGACCGACGACATTCCGGTTTGCTAATCAGCTGAGCCCGCGAGAGCGGTGATGATTGATGTCACTGGGTTTGTTTTATGTCGCCTATATGCCTGCTATTCGAGCAAATAGGGGACTACTAACTACATTGTGCAAGCGTTGGAATTCAAAGACCTGTTCCTTCCACCTGCCGAAGGGTGAGGCAACCATCACGCTGGAGGATGTGTACCGCATTCTACGGGTGACGATCCAAGGAGAGCGGATCGTCTACCACCCCTCGCCATGGCAAGCAAACTTTCCGGGTGTACTATCGAGATGAGGGTGCAGGACTCGGCATCCAGGGATACGAGATCCAATGGGAGTTCATGGCGGAGCACTATGCTCGTTTTGATGCATTCTTAGTGACACTCATTGGCAGTATTTTGATTCCTGACTATCGGGGAAATGGGTTCCCTATTGGATGGGGAGATGTCCTCGTTGGGATGAGGCGAGACAGGACAGTTTATGCCTAGGGCCCGTGTTTATTAGGCACATTCTACCACCAGCTGCACGAGGTTGTTTATCGGAGGGCAGAGAGTATTTCTTGCGAGACCACCCTGATGATGATTTGAGCTTGGGAGCACATAGCCATATTTCGTCCACCCATTCAGAGACCACAGCTGGCCGAGGGGATGCCCTACGCCTATTATTATGCTGGTGCCCTGCAGCAGACCCGGAGGGACGAGATAGGTTGGCGGTGACATCATATTGATACAATGGTGTCCTTTATCTGGAGGCCATACAGAGACTACCAACAGTGGGACGATGAGGTGGACCATCTCAGCCTATGACGACAGTATCGGTACTTGATTGGTAGGACAGTGCAGAGTCAGCTGATCATCGAGATGTATTTGCTGCAACGTGTCCTTAGGTAGTTCGGAGAGCAGCAGGGTGTACCTGCAGGGACAACCGAGTACGCTCAATCTTCCAGAGAGTATGCTTGGGGGCCAACCATTCTAGTAGCCTTTGCAGAGTAGCAGATTGATGGGCTAGGAGCCCAGCCATGGGGATGAAGAGGTGGGATTGTAGATCCCGAGAACACTATAGATTATGACCTATGGTGGTAGGCACATAGACCAGTGCCACTAACAGATCCCAATGGGCCAGTGCCTGTGGACAGGAGGTCAGTCATACCACATGTGCCGAGGGCCAGGTGAGGAGGCAGAGGTAGTGACAGAGGTAGAGGCCGGGGGAGGGATGGAGGTAGGGATGGAGGTAGGGGGAGAGATGGAGGTCGGGATGGAGGTAGGGACCGAGGTCGGGATGGAGGTCAGGGTGGAGATGATGGGATGGATGGAGATGATGGAGGAGAATCGAGATGGAGGATGGGAATGGAATGGAGGGAATGGAAAATGTAGTGGGGGAGAGGAATGGAAGGGGGAGAGAGAAGGAAGGTGGAGGAAGGGATGGAAACATGGAGGGGGAGGGATGGATGGATGGATGGATGGTGGATGGTGGAGGACAAAGATGCCAATGAATGGGTAAGGCTACAATCTATAGAGGAGACCGGATGAGAGCATGGGCTCAAGTCAGAGCACTGGCAAACTGCAGCTGAGGTGGTTCGGGTAGATCGATCAAGCAGTGATCCGTCAGCAGGACTCAGCTCAGTGGTGCACAGAGTTTGCAGTATTATGCATAGGGCCCTCTGGGATATTGCTCGTGAGCTAGCTAGGGTGAGCACGAGGTTGGGTCAGTACAGGACACTATATGAGCAGGAGGTGCCCCTGAGCAACAAGATCCAACATTGTCACGGTCACAGATGAGGACAGGCAGTGGCCACTAATCAGGGAGTGGGAGCAATAGCAGGAGTCACACGAGTGCAGGAGGGTCTACCTCATTAGGGCACACATTAGGGAACATGTCCCACCACTCTCATAGGCATGCCTTGAGTCACCACTCGAGCCATAGTCATGGGTCTACTGGTTCAGTGCAGAGGTCAGTACAGAGGCAGCCACCAGTGGTGGATCCATCTACTTCTTAGAGCCAGGCAATAGTGATGTCACAAGTGTCTATTACCATGGAGATGATGCCATCAGTGTCAGTTCCATTGGTTGCACAGATAGAGGCTACTACACGTCCACCCATCATTTCAGTGCTAGTTGCAGAGCTCCAGCCACCACACTCTTCACCACGAGGGGATGATGAGAGTCTACCCTAGGGGCATGTTTCTTATTATGACACATTATGTATATATTATTGAGCCTGCGAGCTCCATTTTTGGGATATCTCTTGACTTTATCCTGTGATATTGTACATTTTTGAGATGATATTATATGATGATGTAGTTTTGATGCAGCCTACATGTATGCTATGCGATGTTATTTGATTTATGCCTTGTGATATATGTGATGTATGATGCTTTATGCATGATGTTGATTTATGATGGATGATGGTTTTATTGTATGTTCTATGGTGCTTTCTTATGATATGATGCCATGATGATGCCATGCTTATTTATATGTTATGTTGATTTTGTGATGATGGTGATAATGATATGCATAATGTATTTATTTGAATGGATGTCATGTTTATGATAATATGAATGCAATATGCAATGACATGTATATGATTTAATGCTATGGATGATGTATGTATGGACCTAATGCAATGTTTTATATGATCATGTATGCACTTATGTTTTTCTATGTCACAGGATATCATCTAGAGATGGACGAGAGAAGATGACCAAATTGATGAAAGAAGATGACTAGACCGAAGGAGATGCATGTTAGTTCCTAGACCAAATCCTTCAAAACTTTACCATAGGACTTTTAATATTTATTGCTCTTAATCATCATTGGGAAAACTGTTGTAACGACCGACAAACACCATGATATGACATAGATCAAGGTGTGCAAGGTCGTTCCATCACATAAGACAAGCAGTCATAGACAAGGATGATCATGACTCAAACTAAGAGTGTGATTGCCTCGGACTTTTTGTCATAATCAACCACAAGCAGAAAAAGATAAGGACAATTCATGAAACGTCGTTGCTTCTCTAAATCCTATTTCTAGGACATCCTTGAGAAACTAGCAACATGATTGCTAAAATACAAAAATAGAGCCCTTATCATGATACGTCATTGTTTTTCTAAATCCCAGAATCAGGACCTCGCTGAGAAACTAGTAATCATGCGTGTCAATTGTCATGATATGTCACTGCTTCTCTAAATCTTGTTATTGGGATCTCACTGAAAAACTAATAACATGATAAAAATCCAAAAGACAAGTGCCAAGTGTTTGCCAAGTGCATCTGGATATCCATTGTTCTGATGTCAAGATGCCAGGTTTGATGATGATGAGATGCCAATGTGTCAAAGTTTTGATGATACCCAGATGACAAATGTTGAAAATTGCCGAATTTAGGAAGGACACATCTTGAATAATGTTGACGTCGAGAGGATTTGATCCCTAAATGTTGAAAGGGGTCCCTCGAAATGATGACGATGCCTAGGAAGGACACATCCTAAGGCATAATGACAAAGTTGGTTCTTCAGAAGGACACATATGAAGAATACTGATGTTAACTAGAGGAGTGATCCTTAGATGTCAAGAGGATCCTTCAAAATGTTGAATGACAGTGACAATGCCTAGGAAGGACACATCCTAAGGCATGAATGACAGAGGTTATCTTGTAGAAGGACACATCTGCAAGGTAGCCAAGAGTTGACTGTTTGATCGGTTATGATAATGAAACTTCTTTTGAGAAAGTTTTGACCGACGTTTGGGCTGAGTTTGACTCATGTTGACCATATGCCGATATTTGTCGGTATGATATGATTGACATGCTGTTGAGATTGTCATATTGACATAAATGATTGTCATAATTCATTTTTTTATGAGTTTATCCATTTGGGAATGATTCATTTTGACTTGAAGACTTTTGATGTGTGTGCCAGTGTGATGCCATGAACCCTAATGGACTGACCTAGTGCGGCCTCATGGGCTTATCAACAGATGGCCTTGCCTACGTCATGCACTCAGACACCTTGTAGTTCGACACGACCAATGACTTTGTCTTGATGACCAAAGATTGCGCCATGATTTTATTTTGACAAACCTAAAAGGACTGACCTAATGTCTCGGGGACTCGAAAATGAGTCTTGCCTACGTAGCAAATGCATAGAGACAACGTAGTTTGGACAAATGACAAAGACTGATTGATTTTCCTGACAAGGAATGACTCTATTTTTGTGTTTTCGAGCAGTTTGACGTTTGTTGTGGTTTTCTTCAGGACGTTTTGCGATGTTTTTGGTCTTTTTTTAGGACTTTTTGCGATGTTTTTGTCTTTTTCATGATTTTTGCAATGTTTTTGGTCTTTTTTTTTAGGACTTTTTGTGATGTTTTTGGTCTTTTTCCAAGACTTTTTGCAATGTTTTTGGTCTTTTTTAAGGACTTTTTGCAATGTTTTTGGTCTTTTTCCAGGACTTTTTGTGATGTTTTTTTCTTTTTCCAGGACTTTTTAGCAATTTCCGAAACCATGCATGACATCTACTGCAGTTACATGATAAAAATGTTGCCCCCAGTCAGGTCCAAGACTTAACCAATTTTAAAGGACGTGAAAGGGGTGTGCCTACGGTACCAGATGGACATTAAAAAGGACATGATGTCAGCTGTTTATCAACCATGAGAGGAAGGGTATGATGTCATGGCGATTGGCATGATAATGGTGGGAGATGTATTTCATCCTAGGCCAAGGTAGACAAAGTAACAGTAGATGGTAGAGTGATGATTGATTACGCATGGTGCCTGTTTGCCAGGTTGTCACCATGGTACTTATCCAAAGCGCCTGTTTGCTAGGTTTTCACTTTTGGACGAATCATTTTTCTTTATTATTTTTGTCATTTTTCTTTTTTTTTTGGTGTTACCAGGATGCCTGTTTGCCAGGTTTTCATCAAGGCAACGATTTTTTTACCATTTTTCAATTTTTTTTTTTTTTTTGTATTTTATGGTTTTCAACTCGATCTCCTGATGCTATGCGTAGAACTTTTGGAGATGTAAAATATTGATAGGCTCTGTCAGTTGTTCTCCATTTGGAGTCGCCAGATGATAGGTTCCAGAACCAAAAGAAGATATGATGATATAAAGACCCAACTAGTTTGGTTCAAACTTGCCTGGATTTTCTCTGTCAGCCTGGTTCTTAGGGTTCTGCATGAGGACTAAGTCGCCAATGTCAAATTTCCTGACCATAACCTTCTTGTTGTAACTGCGACAGAGACGGTTCTAATATGCTTGTAGATGGTTTAGAGAATTTTTCCTTCTTTCTTCTAGCATCTCCAGCTCATGCAAGCGTGACTGTCTATACTCCTCATCAATTAAACCCTTCAGGGAGAATTGTAACGAAGGAATTTCAACCTCAATGGGAAAGATGGCCTTAGTTCCAAAGACCAGGGCGAAAGGAGTGGCTCCTGTAGGCGTATGAATGCTAATGTGGTAAGCCCACAGAGCAGGATTGAGTTGTATATGCTAGTCACGACCAACGTCATTGATAGTCTTTTTGAGGATTTTGACAATGGTTTTATTTGATGCCTCAGCTTGACCGTTTCCTTGTGGGTAATATGGAGATGAAAAATGGTGTTGGATGTGAAATCGCTCACATAACTCACGAACATCCATTGTCAGTGATGATGGATTGCAGAAGGCCATACCGACAAATGATGTAGTTAAGAATGAACTTGGATATTTGTTTGCCGGTTATGTATGTCAGTGGAATGGCTTCAATCCACTTCATAAAATACTCAATGGTGGTAATAATGAATTTATGGCCATTGGATGAGGTAGGATGAATCTTGCCCACAAGGTCGAGTCCCCATTGAGTGAAGGGCCAAGGAGAAGTGATCGGCCGAAGTTCCTGCGCTGGGGCGTGGATCAAATCATTGTGAATCTGACATTGGCGACAAGTCCTGACATATTCTATTGCATCCTTTTCAACGGTCGGCCAATAGTACCCAAGTCTCGTTACTTTCTTGGCTAGAGTAGGACCACTCGAATGAGACTCGCATATACCGTCATGTACTTCACGTAAGGTTGTACATGCTTCGTTGGTGTCGAGACATCTAAGGAGGGTGTCGTCAAAGCTACGGTGGTAAAGGGTGTCATTGACGATGGCATACCTTGCGGATTTTCAGATAAAGGACTTCCTCTGGTTATTGGATAGGTTAGGTGAAAGGGCTTGAGACTTAAGGTAGTCATAAATATCTTGGTACCAGGGAGAGTCGGGACCAACAAGTTCGCATACCATCTCTGACTCTGGAATGTCATAGGCAGGGACCAACAATTGCTCTATTAGGAATTCCAGCAGAGGCAGATTGCTTAGTATGTCAAGGAGAGAGCCTATTGTAGCCATTGCATCTGCTGCCTTATTTTGTGCTCTCGGAACTTGTTCAAAAGTTACCATATGAAAGTACGTTTGGAAACTGTCAACCATCCATTTGTAGGGCATCAAATTCTCATCTTTTGTGTCATAGTCATCATTAACCTGGTTGATGATGAGCTGAGAATCCCCATAGACATGTAGTGCTCTGATTTTCCATTTTATTGCCATTCTTAGTCCTGTAACTAGTGCCTCATATTCTGCCACATTGTTTGTGCATGGGAAGGCAATGCGGAAAGACTTAGGAATGGAGTCTCCTTGAGGGGTGATGAACAAGATTCCTACCCCCGAGCCATGATTTGTGTGTGATCCATCAAAGTAGAGTCGCCAAGGTGTCTTAGGTTTCGTATGGAATATCGACTCATCTGGAAAATCTGCCACTAACGGGTGATCACTTTGCAAAGGTGCATCCGCCAGCTGGTCCACTATGACTTGTCCTTTTATTGCCTTTCTTTCTACATATTGAATGTCATATTCGCTTAGAATCATGACCCATTTTTCCAGACGTCCTGTTAATGCTGCCCAACTTAACAAATATATGAGAGGGTCGATCTTTGCTACTAGTTGTGTCTGATGGCTTAACATATAATGTCTTAGCTTCTGAGCTGCAAAGACCATGGCTAGACAAGCTCTTTCAATTGGTGTGTAGTTCCATTGATACCTGACCAATGTTCGACTGATGTAATATATAGCTCTTTCTTTTTCTTCTTGGTCATTCTATGCTAGTAATGCCCCTAGTGCTGAATTAGTTGCCGAGATGTATAGGATCAATGGCTTTCCATGAATGGGAGGCATGAGGACCGGCGTTGAAAGTAGGTAATCTTTGATTTGCTGAAAGGATTCTTGACATTTATGTGTCCACACAAAGGGGATACCCTTGCACAACAGATATTGGAATGGGTGACACTTGTCAGCCAATTGGGCTATGAAGTGCCGAATAGATTGTACCCTACCTTGCAGAGTTCTGAGTTCACTGATTCCTCTAGGAAGAGGGATGTCTATGATGGCTTTGAATTTTGCTAGATTGACCTCAATGCCTCTTCAAGAAACTATGTATCCCAAGAGTTTACCCGATGTGACACCGAAGACACATTTCTTAGGGTTCAGTCCGACTTTGTATTCTTCCAGTCTCTTGAAAATTGTGTCTAAAACCCTGAGATGATCTTTCTTGGTTACTAATTTAGCCAATAGGTCATCTACATAATATTCCATTATTTTATGCATCATGTCATGGAAGATTGTGGTCATAGCCCTTTGATATGTGGCACCTACATTTTTGAGACCGAATGGCATGACATTCCAACAATATGTACCCCATGGGCAAGTAAATGCCGTTTTGTGCTAGTCTTCGGGGGAAATGCGAATCTGATTATAGCCGGAGAAACCATCCATGAGGGACAACATCTCATATCCTGCTGTGAGGTCAACTATGATATCAATATTTGATAAAGGAAAGTCATCTTTTGGGCACGCCTTATTTAGATCTCTAAAATCTGTACAGATGCGGATCAGCCCATTTGGATTTGTTATTGGCACCAGGTTAGATATCCATTTAGCATATTCAATAGACCGTATGAATCCAACGTCTAGAAGTTTCTTCAACTCAGCCTTGACCAATAGAGCGACTTGAGGGTGCATTTTGCGTAACTTCTATTTGACTGGTTTGACATTAGGAAATAGTGGCAGATGGTGCATAACCAATTCTAGGTCTAATTCTGGCATGTCAACATAGGACCATGCAAAGTTGATTTTACATTCTACGAAGAATTTATGAACTTCCGATCTCTCTTCTTCAGTCAATGATGCAACAAATAGGACCATTTTGGGATCTTCTACAATTGATATGTTTTCTTCTATGGTATCTTCTATAAGCATAGCTGACTTCTCTTGTTGTACGGGGAGAAAGTACAATCCTCCATCTTTGGGCACCTCAGAGAGGTTTTCACCCATAGATACGTCCTTTGTTTTTACTTTTTTGTCATCAGAAGGTGCCTTTTGGTTTTCACCTAAAGACGTTTCATTTTTTACTTTATTTTTATTTTTAATTTTGCGATTGGAGGACGGAGCAGTCTCGCCGAAGTAGGCCGCACAATCTAAATAAATGGAAAATCCTAACTTGAGATCACCACTGGGTGTGCCTCACATAATCCCATAAACTCTGCAATTGCCTCATCATTCTGAAATGTGTCCAAGACTGGCGGGCCTTGTTGGTCCCAATCGACTAGTTGGGGATAAACTAGGGAAATGCCATCATCAGTGTTGGTGAATTGAGGGGAGGATGCAAAAAGCATGTTGACAGATTTAGTGAGGTTGTAGATGAAATTATCATCCTCCAATTCCACATCAGACTCTATCCAATATTCCCCTTCACTTGTCTCATATTCATTGTCAAAATAAGGGGTGAAGGACTCAGAGTCATGATTGTCAATGTCATTGGGTAATTCGGATGGGTTGGACTGATGGGATTCAGATGGTGGGGTTTGTAGGTCATGGGGAGTGGTAATGGGAGTTTGACTATTTGGTGCCTGATCAATTTTAAATGTTTTCCAAAATCTCTGTTCAGAGGTCAGTTCCCCCGTTTCAACAAACAAATCATCAAGGCAACAGCCACTTAAGGATTGTTCTGAGCCAAATTCCCACTCTTGGGAGTTAGTTTCGGTGAGGGTTTCCTTAGTGGTCTCGACACTTTCTGAAGTATGTACTCGCTCACTCAAAATTCCAATGGTACATCGATCGTCATTGTCGGGCGATCCAAACCCTAATCCAAGATACTTTGGTATTTTGAAAGGTTCTATGGGCTCTCTTCGTCCAATTTTATTTATGCCTAGGCCACTAGTACCATCGTAGCCCTTAGCCTTCATTTTGTCATATCCCTTGCCATATTTCTGAACTGGTAATGGGGGTAGTGCAACAATATCTTTATAGAGCCATCCTATGATATCAACAAGGTCCTCATTACTCATGTCTCCCCATTTGATGAAAACTATTTTTGGTGGAACTTTGAAAATTTCTTTGGGTTCCATTCTAAAACATGGCCGACCATAGACCTTTGGAGGCTTGGGTATCATTGTGATGCTATATGCTATGTTCAGTTTGAATTCTCCATAGTCAAGGTCTTGGATCTTGACAGTGGGTTCAACCTTAGGGTTTGCAGAAGATGGTGGTGTGGCGGAAGACATGGACAGAGTGGATATGGAAGATGACGTGAGTGTGGATGGATCAATGTATTTGGATGACAAGGGGCCTGAAGCCTCTCGATTGATAGGCACCCGGTTTTCAGAAATACCCTTGAGGTTGGTACAGTATTAAAAGGGGTCAGGGTTGCCATATATGGTGATTTTTCGTGTTGTCAAATGGGAATTTTAAGCATTGGTGATATGTGGATGGAACGACTTTTAAGGCATGAATCCATGGGCGATTGAGCAAGGTGTTGTAGGGTAGTTCTAGATCCAGGACCTGGCAGGTTGTATCCACAATGACTGGTCCCACTCTGATAGGAAGAGATATAACACCTCATGAAGAGCATTCTTCATCATCATATGCTTTGATCACTATACTCTTTGTAGGGTCTATGCATGCATCAGAAAATCCTAGAGCCTTATCCAGTTTCAAGGAGCATATATTCAATCCTGCTCCACCATCTACTAAAACTCTTCTGACCTTGTGCTTATGGACGAAGGTTTCAATGTGCAATGCATCGTTGTGGTTGGTCTTAGGTGACGAGTAGTCTTGATCGGAAAAGGTGACGTGGTGAGGCATAGTGAGGTATCCCACCATGGTATCAAACTGATTGACATCAATGTCCTTCGGGACTGACGACTCTTGTAAGGTTTTATCCAATATAGCTTTATGCATGGGCGATATGCGAAGCAGCTCTAGTATAGAAATTTGCGCGGGGGTCTTGCCCAGCTGGTCAATAAGGTTGAACTAAATTTTGGGTTGCCACTGCTTTGTGGTCGAGACAGGTTTTGACTGTTTAGAAGATGGGCCAGGTATGGTAATTTTGGGTTTCCTAGCAGTAGGCGGACCAGCTATGGTGATCTTGCCACTTCGAGTAGTAGCATTGCATTGAGGTGCTCTCTTGACTATAATGGTATTGATGTATTCGTTGTCAGTTCAGACATTATTTATAATTGGTCCACCAGAATAGTCATACTTGGCTCTGGCGAAATTGGCGTGATTATTGTTTATCTATGGACCTGACGTGGAAGCCTTATTAGAACCATGGTCTTGCAGTGGGTTCTTATGCATAGTATGGTCTGAATTAGAGGCAAATTGTGATCCACCTACCTTGATGATACGACTCTCGATAAGATCTTGTACTAGGTTTTTCAGTTGTTGACAGTTAGAGGTTTTATGTCCATTTGCCCGATGATAGTCACAAAATGCATTATCGTCCCACCATGCTGGTTTGAATTGTCCTGGGTCTTATGGTTTTGGTTCTTGAAGTGTGATGACCCCATTCTGGAGGCATTTCTTGAGGACTTCTTCAATGGGTTCACCCAAAGAAGTGTATGTGCGACCCCTAGGAAATTGTCTCATTTGTCGATATTGTCCTTGATTATTTTGGCCGCTTTGGTTGTTTAAGGGGACATTAGTAGGGGGTGTCAATGTCGTTGTTGGTTTGTTTTTTTGTTGAACCCCTTTAGGGCCAGTACAAGACCCATATTGTTTGCAACCTTGGCGTCAACAACACCATCATGTGTAACATGTTTATTTTTTACCCAATTTTTTTTTTTGTCGGCAGGAGGATTGGCATTTGTGTTTTTGGGACCGTACCTTAGCTCTCCCTTTGCAATAAGGGATTTCTCAATCTGGACCCCTTTTTCGACTAGGTCCATGAAGGTTGTGCAACAATGCACTTGCAATGCATATTTTAGGGGACTCAGAAGTGCTTGAACGAACATGTCCACCTTTTCCCTTTCGGGTATGTCAATGTGAAACCAACTAGCTAGACTTCTCCATTTTTGAAAGAATGGGATGAACGTCTCACCAACATCCTCTTGCATGAGATTGCACAAGCTAGTGATAGAGGTGTCCATGTCAATGTTGTACGCATAATTTTTTATGAATTTTTGTTTGAGCTCATCCCATGTTTGGATATCCTTTTGAGTGGAAAACCATTCAAGGGCAGGACCCGCCAGACTTTTAGAAAAAATTCTCATCAAGTATGTTTGTTCATAGGTGATGTCAATACAATTGGTTGCAAATTCGCAAACATGTTTGATGGGGTTTGTCTTGCCTCTGTATTTTGTAAAATTGGGTGACACATATCTTGGAGGAAATGGTGGCATGTATAAGCTCATGTCGAATGGGTAGTCATTTAGATCATATGACACTTCTGATTTCTTGCCTGACATTTGTATGTTCTGGATAGTTTTCTATAGATCCATCATTTTTGCTTGTAAGGCATCTATTATAGGGTCGTTTGTGGTCCCATGCATAAGATTGATTGGTACGCCATAGGTCCCCATTTGTTGTGCGTGGATGTTGGTGTATTGTGGAGGTATGGATTGTTGTGACATGTATGACGTGTGCGGATTGGTGTGTTGTTGGTATTGAAAGTTAGGATTGGGGGTATGTTGGTGAGTATGAATTTGGGATGAGTACGTTGGGATGTGTCCCCCAGCCATTTGTGTCGATATTTGGGGGATATGGTGACCATGAACATTGTGGTGTGCCAACGATGCCATGGGTTGTGTTATTTGGCCACCTTGTCCAAATTGTTGGGTTTGTACAAGGGGAATGTTTGTATTTGGTCCTTGGGAGGTAATGACATTTTAACTGTATTGGCGTGTTAACATTTTGCTGTTGTCCTTGGATAAAGATACGTCTTTTGCCTCCCCCCAAATGATTTTGTGATATACCAATGAGCGGATATATCGAAGGTGTGCTCATGGTAATATATGTAGTTGTCAAGGGGGGATTGTTGTGACTTGATGATGCCCCTGTGGCATTTACTATCATGGTAAAGAGAGGGTTTGAATAACTTGCCCACATTGCCGAGGGGCCAAAAGTGGTTCTAGCTGATTGTGACAGTATTGTGGATGTTGTGGGCATTGTGGCAGATTGTGATCCTCCAATGGATGTAGCGTTTATTGGGTTGGAGGTCTTTCGGATGTTGGAGGTAGCATGCATTGTCATTGTAGTGTCAAAGAAAGTATTGCTCGTAGTGTTTGAAGGTTGACCACTATTTGACATGTTATGCATATTGTTGACATTAGGGTCTGGAGATGTTGATCTCAACGTGTTAATGTCGAATCGTTGAGGTAATTTGGCTCCTTGACTTAAGAGTATGGCCAAATATTTGTCTTTGTCATATAGAACCATTTGTTCCACGAATTGAGAGGCCTCTAGGTCTTGTGCTGCTACCTCTAGGTTTTCTTCAAGTATTTGTCCGTACACATCCTTACGTAAAAATGGTTCAAAGGGATTGTTTGATGACGATGGTGTTGTCGTGAGAGGTTGATTGTTTGTATTGCCAAATGGATTGTCAAAATTCCAATTTGGGTCATATGTGGGATTGTTGACAGTGGAAGTGGGATCTTGTCGAAAGTTTTCCATTTGTCGTTTTTGTTTTTGGAGTCTAGTTTCCACCATAAAATGATATTGCTCAAACTGAAGATGACAACTAAATGCAAGGATGACACTTATGCAAGGTCTAAGTTCAAAATGACGACTATAATGAGTAATATTTTTGGATTTTTGGGAATAAAATATGCAATGTCTATACTTATAATGAAATTTGAGACAAGGATACCTAAAAACTTCTAAGCTCAATCTTTGTTTTTGATTTCGGTTACTAAAGGACTTGGTTGAAAATGAGAAAAGGACAGGGTCAAAATGACTGGTGAGTTTTCCTAACTAGACTTTTGAGTTGGAAAATCTCACAAAAGGGACAATGACTGAAAAGGGAATGATGATTAAGTCCAAGGTAACCTAGTTTCAAAAGAAATGACGTTGTAACGTGTGCTGAGATTTTCCTAATCCAAAGTATGCAAGTATGAAGACCTAGGGACAAGCTAATGCCTAATGTATGCAACTAAAAAAAAAATGAAGGGTGAAACCTAGGATGAAGAATGCCAACTAATGGTCAAAATTTTTGAGCAATTTCAAAGTTGGTTTTTGATAGAATCCTTTTTGAAAACAATGTTTGACAAAATATTAACAAAGTGTAGCTTCAGATATGACTTTGTATGAAGTTTTTATTTGTGACAGGAAAATGCGTTGTTTGAGACCTCAAATGCATCTCAGTATTGCGAATGCGGTTTGGTTTAAGAAAATGCAGCTCTGGGACTGACAAATGCGACTGAGTATTGCAGATGTGGCTCTGTAAGGTTCAAATGTGTCGCGACGCATATAGATGCAGTGCTTGAAATGTCAAATGCAGTTTAACAGAGCTATTGCGTCTCAAAAAATTGAATGCGGTTCAACAGATGCGACATAGTTTGTTTGAATTGAGTTTCTTGACATTTTTAGGGAAAACTTAATCTGTCTAATTGTGAATGTTTTGTCCAGAATTGTAAATGTGGTGAAAAATGTTTGGGAAATCCAGTAGGCACTTGACAAGCACAATGTTTTGAATGTAAGCAAGCGCACATAAGACAATTACAATCCTAAAAGGCCAATAGGCCAAGGGTTTGTATACTTGGTATATCCCACCAATATACCTCAGATTGGTGATAAACACCTTTCCTTCTCGAGAGCGGATAGCTTAGAATTTTGGTGGCATTGGCTCCCCTCCACGGCTCATTAATGTCATTCGAGCACACCAAATTCAAATTCTTGGGTAGCAACTTCCCAAGAACTGCTATCTCTACTCAAGGGGATTAGTAGTGAGTGTCTTTGGGCATGATATTGTACGCTGCACTATACCAAGCAACAACCAAAGAACAGTTGGACACTAGGACAAGAGGTGTTTAATACGGGCATTCCATTCGTAGGGCATGATCCATGCGGTGAGAGTCCCCTTTCAGATCCATCTCGTCGGAACCACACGCATGATTCTTGGGATTTCTCCAAGAATCCACTTTTATATACCAGCTAGAAGTCCCTCGGTGTCAGGGTGCTACCGGTCTGAGTCGTCCTGGGGTGAGTACTTTTTCCCACCAGAACAGGCTCAAGTTCTAGAGTTAGTAACCATTTCTCTTACACCCAGGATCACCCGAAAGCGTAAGGGGAGAGGATCCTTCGATTACTAAGTCGTAAGGGTAATAACATATAAAAACGGGTCTGGTTTTTTGATCACCGAGTTTTCACAAGGTGAGAGCATACTCACCTACCATTTTGCAAACACAATCATGCAAATTAGAAGACATGTTCTTTTTAATTGCACTAAAAGTAAGTGTGTACTAATCTAAGAAAAATACAGGCACAATGTTTTAGTGTTCAGTCTTCGACATTTGAACCTGCAAGAGCAGAAGTTAGGAGTTTGAATTTTTTCCTTTGACCCACGAAAAGTAACCGCCAAATGCTACAAATGAAAATTAGTACCATGAAAACCTAACTAGGAAGAATGCAGAAGAACTAGAATAAAAAGAACAAAGAAAACAACAAGAACCCGAATGTGAATAATTAGAAAACATTACCAGTCAAATGCGTCACGACAGAGAGAATGCGTCGCTATGTGTGTCAAATGCAGCTCGGGAATACAAATGCGGCTTTCCAGACTTCAATTGCGGCTCATCAGATCGATTGCGGTGTTTTAGCCTGCGTATGCGTCATGACGTATTAGATGCATCATGATTTAAAAAAAAAACAACTGCGTCGCTCCGTACCTGTACCTGCAAAAATGATAGAAAACACACAAAAACCATACGGAAATAAAAAAAGAAATAGAGTCGGGTTCACCAATGTAACTAAGGGTTAAATTTTAGGTAGATTAGAGGTTAGCAAAGACTAAGAAACCCAAAGAAATTACAAAATGCAATGGAAGTAAACATAAACAAAACGATTATACCAGATAATCACTGAGACCTCCATGATTCACCTTTGTAACACCTTCTAACTTGCTGGTTGACGTGTTGCCCTTAGATCGAACATGCGAGCAATATTTGACAAAGTCCTACACAAGTTTTGAAGGATTTGATTAAAGTCTAATGCCTATGCCTATGACAATATGATTGAAATGCCTATGCCTAAATATGCCAAGACTAAGTGAAATAAGATAATGAATGCTACAATGTCTGTAAAATATCTAAGTGTGTCAGTGTGTAATCTAAAAATGAGAGGAAAATGGCATTTTATAGAAAATGCCATTTTGAATGGACGGAGGAGATCGACTTTCGATAGATACCTAAAATTAGAGGACGAGATTAAATCAGATAATCACTAATCAGGGTTAGGGAAAAATCCTTAAACGAGTGATTGAGATTTCATCTGAGAGAATCGAATTGGCGGTGGAGAATAAATGAGATAATTAATAAAGATTTTCGAAAATCAAGAAGATAAAGACTGCCTGATTTGTGAGATTCGAAAAATCAAGAAGATAAGGGCTGAACTGAAGATCAGATTTGGAAAATCAAGAATCTGTCCGATCACTTGATTTTTTGGAGGAAAGTTACCAATTTGAATTGAATTAATTCAAAATATGGATTTTGTGAAATAATAAATAATCGATTTTCATATTATTTACCAAAATGGACTGTTAGTTAAGAATGTGATGACATTTTAAATAATTTCATTTATTTAAAATGAGAGGAATATTAATTTTTGACAATTAAATAATTAAAGATAATTATTTAATTTAGAAGATAAGATTAATTAATTAAATAAATTAACAAATTCATTTAATTACGAGGATTAGTGACATATTAAATAAATAAATGAAATTCATTTATTTAATAATCAGGAAGAAATAAATGAAGAAATGTAATTAAATAAATTAAGAAATTTATTTAATTAGGGGAAGACTTAGATAATTAATGACGTATTTAATAAATAAATAAAATTTATTTATTTAATAATCATGAAGAATAAAAGGACATAAATTAATTAAACAATTATGAATTATTTAATTAATAGCCGAATGTGGACTAAGGATATAATTAAATGTCATAATTATGCTAGGACGAAAGTGGTAAAAATGAAGTTTGTAGGCCTAGGTCATTTTTAAGTGTCCACTATTCCAAATAGGGGGAACATATAAAGTGCTCATTTTTTTTGTCAAAAGAATTGAACATAGCATTTGGTCTGCTCCCCCTAAAATGTTAACTTTTTTTTTTAAATTTTTTTTAATTTCAAAAATCAAGTCGGTGAAAAATTAGCTAACACCATGTAGTTTATGCCTAATTTTTATGCTAATTTTTTAATGAACATATGATGTTTTATTAATTTCCAAAGTGGACACATCTTGAAAAAAAAAGGTGCAACCCCCTAAATTTTTTGGAAACTAATTACATTTTTTTTGAATGTGTGCAGAATAGAGTCTAATTTGTAAAAATATAATTTGTTTTAAATTTTGTTGAACGGATAAAGAATGAAACCAAAAATACCACATGTAGGTTCTTGACAAAAAAATAGAGACACCAACAAAAGAAATTAAAGATGAAACATGGTTAGAAAGTTGAGAGAGAGTTCAATGTTACTATGCTAATTTTTTAACTTGGCATTAAAAGATGTGCAAACTTGATAGAGAGCATACTCGATATTGTGTCATTTTTATAACATTTACAATAAACATGCATGTGGGAATTGACATGTAAGTCCAACCTTTTGGGTTGGATGACAAAGAAAAATTTAACTCTAACATTTGGAAATACCCAAAGAAAATAATAACATGAGTGTTATAACATGCTCACACTTGTGTGAAGAAAAAATGATCTCCCTCTCTCTCTCTCTTCCTCACCCTCTCTCCCTCTCTAGAACTAATTATCTACATCTACCTCTCTCTACTTCTCTCTATCTCACCC
>VDFB02341728.1:0-33967 GCA_007258455.2 Sequoia sempervirens
GAGTGTCACTTTTTTAAAATGTTGCTTTCTAAAAAAAACTAGTTTTCAAGGGAGATGGAAAAAGAAGTGCAATCTGATTCCAAAAATTTTGAAAAAAATATATTTAGAATCTACAGAAAAAATGTCACGAAACTCTAGTTTGCATCATCTTTAAATTCCTCACAGTTTAGCCGCTATAGGTGCCCGAAAGTGAAGATTTAGTTAAAAATAATAATTTCAGTGTCCAGTTGGCCAAAAATTGTAAACCACTATTGTGGGATCACCTACCAGTTAGGTCCCATAGCTTATCATCTAGCCTTGTTACGTAGCATGTCACACATCCATGATATGTTTCATGTATCAATTTTGTGACATTATGTGTATGTTTTTTCTCATGTGTTGGATTGGGATGCTTTGTAGGTAGAGTCAGATGGCCAATTAGCTTTGGAGCCCATCCACATTTTGGCCCGATGAATGTTGGCCCTTTGAGGTTGAGATCTGGACCAGGTTGGGTTCTAGTGGAATTGCTATGATGAGGTAGTAGCCACTTGGGAGGATGTCTCATGATTGAGGGTCATATATCCTCACTTCTTTGATTACTTCCAAGAGGAAGGTCACTTCTAGGGAGGATGTGAGGCCTACTATTTGATACACCCTTTTTGGCAATATTTTGATTTGAGCACTTTCGATACTATATGTGTTTTAGACTATTTTAGTTTATCACAAACATTGGATATTATACTTATTTCCCATTTATGATGCTTATGGTGGTTATATGCATGTTATTCTTTCTTTAGTTACTATGCTCATGTTGATCTAATTATCATGATAGAAATGGATAGTTGTCTATGAGATAAAATTGATAAAATCTAAATTAGGTGATGATGTGATTTCTTTATAACAATGCCATGACTAGATATGAATTGATAAGATATGTTAACTACTAGAAAAAGAATAATTGAGGATATTGAACCTATTGATTTCAAGATTTGATTGTGTTAATCATATGTAGATGGAAATGTTGATTTAATTATTGATTATCTTTCATTGGATATTTTGACATGTGGAATTGAGTTTGTAGGTACATGCCCATGGTCAATGGGATTGGAGGTTACAACTAGGGTACCCTTTTGTGATAGCAATGTAAAATTGACTATGGTCCATTTGGAAGGACCATAGTTTTATTGTGTTGTATTTTATTTTGTAATTAAGAGATTTAATGTTTAATCATGTGTTTTGAGGTGGACTTGAAATGGAGGACCGCATGTATCGAAGGTATTCTTTTGCCGCTAATGGGCATTTTTCAATTTTTTATGGTCGTTCTGAGTAGCCTTCAGGCTTTCATGGTGTTAATTGAAGTCTTAGGAGTGCTTTTCCTTTCCCTAAGGGTAAATATTTCATTAGATCTTATCATGACGTTCAAGGAAAATCCTTTTCTTCGGCGAAAAAGAGCTTCCCTGCTCCATTTAAGGGTTTTTAGTGCTCTTATGCTCTTTTTAGCCGTTCCAATGGTGTTCGACGACCTCGTCTTCAGGAAGATGCCTCTTTTCAACCTCCACGTCTTGGGAAATCACTTATTCATGGTAAACAACTCCCTTTTGATTAATTTGGGTAAAATTTGGAATCAAGTGGGCAGGCATCTTTGCATACCAGGAGCTGGTTTGAGGTTGTGAAAGGATCTTGTATTTTGGCAACTTTCCCCAATAGCATTTCTATCTCCTATGGAGCTCCCTTCGATCCAAAATCTTCTATTGTTTGTCCTGCAACTTTTCCAAATAACATTCTTGTTTCTCGTTCTAAACTTTTTATTTCTGAGAGGTCTCCTTTGACTTTTCCAAATGATATTATCATTAACAAGAGGGCTCTAGATCCAAAGGTTACTGGTGCTGATGATTTTGTGTGTAATGGGAAAGCTAAACATCACTTTTCTCAGAGGGAGATCAATGGTCCTAAGCATATTGGCAAGATTTGGGTTCCTAAGCAACGAAAGAATCTCTCTTATGGCTTGAGTGATCAAGTTAATGTCACACTTGTGAATGCAATGCTACAACTACAAATCAAGGATCTCAAGGATGTCGCCCTCATTTGTAAGTTTTGGAATTTCACTGCAGATATGGCTTTTTTACATCGTTGGGTTTTTCAAACTTGGGAGGGATCTATTCAAGTTTTCTTTTAAGATAAGGGGGAAGGGTTTTTTGTGGTGTTGTTCTTTGATAAATATTTAAGGAATGTCATTTTTAGAAAAAAGTCTTGGATTTGTGAGGGCCATGGTCTTTTTTCTACTTTATGGTCTCCCGACTTTTTCCCTTCTCAATCCATGGTCAAATTTATTCCATTTTGGATTCAGCTTCAAGGGTTACCATTGGAGTACAGAGAGTTCAAAATTATTGAAATTCTTGGTAATCAGAGTGGCATTTTTCTGTACCAAGACTTGCACTTCTTTTCCAACCCATCTTTGCCAGTTAGGCTCTACCTCCTAGTTGATGTCACAAAAAAACTTCCAGTAGCTATTAATATCAAATCAATTTGTGGCTTTTGAGAATCCCAAGAAAATATGTTTCCAATGTCATCTCCCAGTTCATCCCTTGAGAAAGTGTGTGTTGGGTTCAGCAGTGAACATGGAAGGGGCACGGGATTCATCCAAAGATCCTTCTTATCCTATGATTGATAGATCTATTGTTCCTCTTTATAAGCCTGTTAAAGATTTTGTGGATAATTTTGATCTCAATTTTTTGTTCAAAGTTTTCGATACATGTTACAAATGGAATTTGAATTTAATTTCTCTCAGTACTCATTTTAAGGACAAAGGGTTCTTCTAGTAATGTATTTCAAAAGTGGGAGGCTTCAAATGTTATTGCTTTGGATTCACATGGGGGTTCTTTGTGTAGTTCTTTATCATTGGTGGAAGATGAATTTGAGCATAATTTCTCTTCAATCGGAGAAGTTTATGGTCATGAAAGTTCTGCTTTGTCTCTGAACAACAAGTTTACATTTTCAATTCCTATTGGAAAAAACAACTTTGTGAAAGACAGTAGGTTCTTGGTTTCACCTATTAAGTCTATTTTGATTTCTTTTGTACTTGGCTGGGAGAACATTTTGATGTCTCCCATTACTATTTTTCTTCATTCTCTCAGTTTATTGGTTCCAGATTGTAAGTTTGTTAGTTTCCAACAGTTGAGCCAATGTGCTTCAATGATAACTCTAGGAGTGTCAAATTAGTGTGATGATTTGTTAAAGGTTTTTGATAAAAAAAAGAGGAGGTGAATACTTATGCCTTGCAGCCTTATCAAGGCTTTGAATATTCCATTGATCATTCATCTAATCTACCTTCTGATGTGGATCTTGAGAAATTTGTTGATGAATCTTTATTTTCTGTTGGTGATCAGATGATAGATGATATTGCTTTTGAGGTTTTTGGTGAAGGTGATTTATCATATGGTCTAGGTTCTTTTTCAATATCCCAATCTTCATTGTCAACTATTTCAAGTAAAAAATCTCCTGCCAAGAGGGGATGAAAATCTTTAGCTACCAAGTTGAAAAAGGAAATTGAGGTAGGCATTTAGTCAACTTTAGATGGTAAAATGAGTGGAAGTGAGAAACAAAAAAGGCCAAGGAGAGCATGTTGCTCTCCTAAGATGCAATGAGGATAATATCCTAGAATTTCATAGGCATAAATGGCTTTGAAAAAAGGGCCCAATTCAAGCATCAACTGGATGCTTGTGGGGAAGATGTAGTCGTCCTTCAAGAAACTAAAACTTCAACTGAGACTTTTGAGGCTATTAGTAAGAAATGGAAGAAATGGAAATCTTTCCATTCTCCATCTCATGGAGCTTCAGGTGGTATGATTACTCTGTGGAATGCTAATACAATTAGCATTAGCAGGGTTACTTGTGAGCATAACTGGCAGTTAATGCATATTAAGCACTTTGATTTATAATTTTGGTTGCTAAATGTTTATGCTCCAAATAGTACTGCTAGCAAGAAATTATTATGGGAGAACTTGAAATAGAAATTAGATATTTTGTGTCAAGATAAAATTTTCTTATCAGGTGATTTCAATGATATAACAAGTTTATTAGAGAAAAAAGGTGGTATTTGTCCCCCAAAAAAAGATATTGAATATTTTGTTGCTTTTATTCAAGATAATGCTTTGGTTGATGTAATTCCTTCAAATGGGAGGTTTACTTGGACAAATAGGAGGAAAAATTTCCTTCAAATTGTGGAAAGATTAGATAGGTTTCTAACATCTCCGAACTGGTTTTTAAGTAGTGTTGATTTAACATCTGAAATTTTTCCCTTTGCTGCCTCAGATCATTTTGCTATTTCATTAGATTTGATATCTAAAAAAATAAAGGAAACTTTCAATCATCATTCAAGTTTGAGGCTATGTGGTTTAGACATCCACAACTTGTCAATTTGATAAGATAATGGTGGTTGAATGCAACTTTCTGGCATGGTTCAAGAATGTTTCAGTTAAGTAAAAAGTTGGAACATGTTAAGCAGCATTTAAAAACTTGGAATCAACAAGTATTTAAGAATATCTTTGTGCAAAAAGATTTGGTTTATAAAAGACTTGCAGAGGTAAATGAAATCATCATTGCCAATGGTCTTGACAGTGTTTTGTTTAGAAAGTAGAATAAACTTCAAGAGGAATGGAAGGAATTGTCAATGAGAGAGGAAGTCTATTGGTGGCAAAAATCAAGGGAATTGTGGTTAAAATATGGTGATAGGAACACAAAAAAAGTTCATATCTCAGCTCAAATCAAGAAAGCAAAGAGTAATATATTCACAATTCAGGATAGTGTGCCAGGTGCTTTTCCCACAAAAGAGGAAGATATATAGAATGAAGGCATCAAGTTTTTTTCATCCTTGTTGGCTGCCAATAAGGATGAAAATTTACAGTTGGGTAGGGAAAGAGAAGAACCCCTTCAAGATATTCCAAAGCTAGTTTCTCAAGTAGATAATGATAACTTGTTAGCCCCATTCTCTTTAAATGAAGTTAAAGAAGTGGTATTATCTATGTCTCCTAATAAAGCCCCTAGTCCTGATGGGTTTACTGCAATCTTTTATCAAAAATGTTGGGACTTTGTTGGTAATGATATTCTAAATGCTTTCGAGGAGTCAAGAAAATCAAGTGGTATGTTGAAGAAGTACAATGTTACAAATATTGTTATCATTCCTAAAATAGCTTCTCCAAGTACTTTCTCTGATTTTCAGCCTATTTCTCTCTGTAACACCATATATATTTTTTTTAATAAATCCATCTATCTTCGGTTACATCCTCTTGTCTCTACAATTATTTTTGAAGAGCAAGGTGTTTTTGTGCCTGGTAGGGAAACAACAGAAGGTGCAATTGTTTCCCATGAAGTGTTGCATTTGATTGTTGTAAAGAAAATTTCTTCCATGATAATAAAGCTTGATATGCAGAAGGCATATGATAGGGTTGACTGGGTCTTTCTAAAATGGGTGTTATTGAAGTTTGGTTTTTCTCTGAAGTGGTGCAAGTGGATTATGGCTCTTTTATCAGGTGCTAAGTTCTTTATTTTGTTAAATGGGTCAGCAGTTGGCTTCTTTGGTTCATCTCAAGGGGTCCATCAAGGTGATCCACTTTCACCTTTTTTATTTATCATATTAGTAGAAGCTTTGAGTAGGTCAATACATAAAGCTCATGAACAAGGTTTAATTCATGGAATTTGCATTCCAAATACAAACACTGCAATAACACACTCTCGCTTTGTTGATGATACATTGCTTTTTGGCAAACCTATAGTATCAGAAGCATTGCATATAAATTTCGTGTTGAATAAATATACTAGAGCTTTGGGCCAACGAGTAAATCAAGGTAAGTCAAAAGTTTATGTGTTCAATACAAAATCAGTTCTTGAAAAATGCATTGTGAAGTTATTAGGTTTTCAACAAGCTCAGTTGCCATGCAAATATCTGGGTATACCTTTATTTTCAAGCCAAAATAATATTTCATATTGGCAAAACATCATTCAGTGTATTCAAGCTAAAATTTTATCTTGGAAAGGGAGATGGTTATCACTCTCACGGAGAATCTTGTTGGTAAAAATTGTGTTATCTATGATACCAAATTATTATATGTCAGTTTTAAAAGCTCCTAAGACCATCATTCATCAAATTGAAAAGTTGATAAGAAAGTTTCTATGGTCTGGTAATTTGGACAGCAAAAAAAAAAATCCCTTGATTTCCTTGGAAACCATGTGTTTGGAAAAACTAAAAGGGGGAGCAGGTCTGCATAGTTTGATTGAAGGGAATTTGGCATTGAGAGCTAAAATGGTTTGGCGTATGTACACAAAACCTTTTTTAAAATGGTGTTGTCTTATGCAACATGTCGAGAATTTTTACAGTATCAAATCCACCTTCAAGTTCAGCAATGTGGAATTTTCTAATTTCTTGTAGGAAAATCATTTTACCTCATTTAACTTGGGAGGTAAATGATGGAAATGAAGCTCTATTCTAGAAGGATTCATGGAATGAGTATCCGATATTAATTGGTTTACAAAATTTCGAGAATATTGCAAATCATTTATCTCAAAGGTGGGGCTCAAAGGTTAAAGATTATGTTTAGCAAGTGGATCCAATGACGGGGAAAGTCAAATGGAAAGATTTTACAAATGAGCAAATTGATAATGTCCATAAAAGACAGATTTCAGCTTTTCTTTAAGAAAGAGCAATTTATTTATCATCTTCTGATAGGTTAATTTGGACAAAAACAAAGTTAGGTTGTTATACGATGAGAGAAGGATACAAGTCAGTGTCTCAAGCAGGTGTTCATTTAGTTGAACAAAGAGCATATTCATTCTGTTGGAATTCAAAAGTTTTACCTAAAGCAGGTTGTTTATCTTGGTTAGCAATTAAAAACAAAATTCTTACAAGTGATAAGCTGAATAAACTTGGGATTGTGTAGCCTTTTAAATGTGTGTTATGTGAATATGAGCTAGAAAACATCAATCATCTCTTCCTTTTATGTCCAATTGCTCAGGTATGTCGGTGTTTTGTAGTAGCTAAACTGAATTGGCATTCACCTCTACCAAATACTCTTTGGCAACTATTTTCTAGTTGGCCACAGTACTACAAAAGTTCCTTTTTGCATGTATTTGGTGTATTATTTTGTCTTCAGTTGTTTGGGCTATTTGGTGGGAAAGAAATAAATGCATATTCAGGAAAGAGAAGTTAAACATTGATTAGGTTCAATTATTGTTAGAGCAATCCATTTCTGAAATTGTAAATGGGTATGTGCAAAAACATAAACATGTGGGGTCACTCTTCACTGATTGGGATTCAAAGCTAATGAAGGCATAGCCACTTCTCTCGATCCCTTTCAAAGGTAATCTTCACCAACCAAATCACAAAGTAGATAAAGCCTCTATTTCTTGGAAGCCTCCTCCAAATGGTTTTTTTAAGTTGAACATAGATGGTGCTTCAAGGGGAAACCCGGGAGTATTTGGAGCAGGGGTGGTTATAAGGGATTCTAAAGGGTTAGTGTTATGTTCCAAGTCTTTCAAGCTGAATTATGGAACTAATAATGAAGTTGAAGCTCATGCATTGTTGCAAGGATTAAAGTTAGTTGTCAGTTTTAAACTTATCAGGATCCAAATAGAAGGAGATTCTTTGATTCTAATAAAAACTTGTCGAGATCAAAGAATTCAAAACTGGAAGCTGGGATATATCATCAAATAGATTTGGTCAATGCTTGATAAGATAGATAATTATCAAATTCTCCATACCTATAGAGAAGGTAATGTTGTGGCAGATTTTTTGGCAAATTTTTGATGTGATCAAGTAATTGATGAAGTTACTCATATTGTTGGAATAGGTAAAATGCATCATAAGCTAGAAGAGTTGGTGTCAAAAGAGGAAAGGAAATGTAACTTCCACTTGTAGCTTTTCTTATGAAGAACTATGTCATTGTCTTAATTAGTAAGTTGAATATTCAATATGTAACAGAGGCAGTAAGTGTTGTCAGATTATTTGGTCAATTCAGGTTGTGAACAGTTATGTGGGATAGTTTTTCATGAAGTACAGGCTCTACATACTAAATTTGTTGATGTGTTGGCACGAGATAGAGGTAATCAATGTCACTAGCATCACAGTCATATTCTGCCATGGAGTATATATGCAGGGGTTGCTATATAACTCTCTACATGCTTATTAATTTTGTTTCATCATGGTCTATGCAATCATTCCAAAAATGGAATTTTCATCAAAGGTATTTGAAAGAAATGGGAGAAAACTAGTTATCAATCTCGTAATGATCAAATTACTGAAGGGATAGATAAATAAAGGCACTTTTTTCTCTGAAGAGATATTTAAATAAAGCCAATTGGTAATAAGAGAATGTTTAAAGCACATGGAAAATTTGGTTTAACATTGTATGGAATAGCCCAGGTATAGGATTATCTTTAGCTCATATATTTTTCAAAAAAGTGGCGGAGATTGTCAAATAATTTAAGTACAGAATGGTATATCCTGTTCGCAAAAGTTATGCAAAATTATGTGATATGGTTGTTTTCAGTAACAAACGTCATGTGAAGGATTACAGGTGTAATGATTGCAAGGAAGGTGTTATTTTGTCATCTCCAAGCTCGTGTGATAATCTATGTTTGCAATGTGGGATGTACAAGAGGATAAAACTAAGTAGCATTCTCGCATATGGCAAAGGCACGATCCCACAAGGCAATCTTGTACAATGATTTTTTTCTAATTATGTGCTTTTTTGTGTAGGTAATAGGTGTCTCACCATTAAATATGCCAGTGTTTTGCATGTGCGGAATCAGATGAATGAAGATAAATTTGATCATGGCCTGTACACAACATATGTGTGAATGCAAATTGGGTTGCTATTCTAAATTAGTGTGGAGGACTAAGTTTTTTAGAAAATTGATTTTAGTGTTACATTGCATAGCTATATGGATTTGGAATGACAGAGTTAATGGATGCATTTGCTAAACCATACCCATTCTTTAAAAAATGCAATCATTTGTTGGCATGTATAATCCACTTGCAGTTCTTGCAAGGATTATATTCGAGCAGTATATTCCTCTTTGCAGGGTTAATAAATTGGCTAATCCTTTGCCAAAATTACCACATTTCTTCTCAGTGATATTCGGCTTTAGGTTATGTCCATCACAGAGAGCTCAAGTAGTGGCGAGCTAAGGTTGTTGTTTCACTCCTATACAGCGTGCATAAGGAGACAACTGGAGTTTTATCCTAGGAACTACAGATTTTTATACCTATTAATGATTGGGAAATGTTAATATTAGATGACATTGGAGATGTTGAGTTGTTCTTGGTCTTCAAAGATCATTGCTCCACACTTAAAAAGAATATCAGAAAAGTAATTGGGGTCGAGATTCTAGAGCCAGAAGTTAAGCGCTTGATTTATCCTTCCCAGTTGCTATCAATCTTCATCTCCAATTTGTTGGATGTTTTACAGAGTATTAATTTGGTGGAGGTAATCACTAAGAAGGTGTTCAATGAAGAATTTCTTCAAGATGGTATTCTCCATAAATCTTTTCAAAGGTATCACCTGTGGAAAGGGCATGGGTATGTGGGAGGTTTATTTCTAAGACATTTTCTATTGCATAGAACAGCATTTCCTACTTTGTTTGTTGTTATAAACAAAACTTTGGTACAACAACATTTGTTGTACGTGTTGACTACACTCAGACGTTATGCAGAGGAGATTGATATTGCTTTAGTAGATAAAATAAAAATGTGGGTGCAAGTTGTCTTGGCCTTGCTCAAGCATATGCATGAACCACCTCAGCCACAACGGTTAGTAGATGAATCAAGCTCTCTTCAAAGGTGTGTAGTGCAGGAAAGTGGTATGCAAGTTCCAAAAAATGCAAGTGCTCCTCCACTTCCAGAAGGTGTGAATGCAAGTCTTCTTCAACAAACAGGTGGAAACAATGGCTGGGAAACTAGCCCCAATGTTGGGAACAACGAATGGGAGATCAATCTCAATGCTTTTCCCTCGACTCAGCCACTTGCAGATGCTTTCATAGAAGAGCAAGATGAAAATGAAATCTGAGCTGAATATGAAGCCCAGCCTGTGCAAATGGAAGAATAATAAGCAAAAAGATGTAAGGTTGGTTTTACTTGCCTAATATAGTTAATCTATATATGGTAGCTTGTAGTATTCACATGCCAATATCGGCTCCTCATTTTGTAAAACTACAGAGAGGACATTACAGTAAGTGGCTAGTATGCTGATATATGGTAGTTGTAGTAGTCACAAGCCAATATCGGCTTGGTCCTCATTTTGCAACACTTAAGAGAGGACACTATAGTAAGATGCTTTCTATGAAGGAGATGAAATGTAATATTAGTGTCAATTTGTTGCCATACTTCAAAGGTGAATTGTAAGCTGCAAAGAGAAAAGAAAAAGCTAGGACCTGTGAGATCAAGGTTAGGGAAGGAAATATAAACACTATTGTAAATCATCTTATTATTAATATAAATATATATATATATAGGCATTATTCCTTTTGCTGAAGAAAAAAAAATTAATCATGTGTTATGTTTTAAAATCCAATTAGGCTTTTGATGAGATTTTTGGGACATTTTGATTTACTTTTATTATGTTTGAAATTTAATTTCTTTTTGTGAGTTTAAATGGTTGAATAAGTCTTTAATTAGGTTATTTGACCCTTATTTAACCCCTAGGATGATTACATATGGGTTAGGGATCAAATCAAACCCAAATCTTTGAAATTTTGCATGTTGTGACCCTTCTTAATTACCCATTAAGAAGAGTGACGGATTTGGGAAAGGGTTGGAGTTTTTGCTTTAAAATCTCATTTATGAGATATGACAGCTCTTGTTGAGTGTGGAGCACTATTTGGCTCTTCACTTCTCATGAGTTCTCACACATGTTTGAGAACTTGTGGGGAGGTGTTTCCATAGGAGAGAATGAGAAAGTGACATGTGTCACTCTCTCCTCCAAGGGATTCAAATGTTAGCTCCTATTTGAATTCTTTGGAAAGCCAAAGGAAGGAGGTTTTTACTCGATTTTTTCTTTTAGAGTTGGCTTGGAGGAAGAGGGATTGGAGCTAACTTTTAAAAAAAAAATCTATTGAGCTTGGATTTGAGGTAGGTCTCTTTCTACTTATATGTATGAGTTTTTCCCTTTGTATGAAAATGTGAAAATATTGTTTTATGTGTTCCTACATATGTGTATGTGTTGGGTTGGGGTTGTATGAGGATAGATTCATACAATTTGGGAAGATCATCCTTTGTAGGGGATAGGAAGTAGTAGGAACCTCCATGGCGAAACCAATTTCCTCGTTTGAGAAGGAGAGATAAAAAAAAAAAGGTATGAATACCCAAGTTAATATAGTGGTATGGGTGTATGGAGTTGGATGGTATGGAAGATGTATGGTATGTGAAGTATTAGAGAATTGGGTTGTTGTGAAGGAAGAAAATTAAAATGATATGTTGGTTATGATTCTTGTGCACTAGTTTACCCATGTTGTAGTGTAGTCCACCTATATCCCCATTTTTGGATTCTCATAGAATCCTTTTGTAAATATGCAATCTTGGATGGGAGTATCTTCCTGTGTGTGACTATTTTGACATAGATTTTTATGCTACTATTACCTATTGTTTCACTCTACGCTCAACAGATAGAGCTGAATGAGGTTCAACTATTATAGGTACAGGAAATTTTCATATTTTGCTGATGAAGTGTTCATTGATCATCATTGAGATCATCTTACATATGTGTCATAAGTTTATTGTGCAAATGTTTAAAACAGAAAATTAAGAAAATTTGCATAATGATACTTTTATTCATTTTGTGAAATGCTAAATCTCGCACAAGCCATGAGAGTAACTGAGTTTGTTTCTGACAACCAAGAGATGAATACAAAATTTAAATGGACAGACTACACTGCTGAAAATAACATAAGCGTAGAAAAGAGAAGCAATTCATCATTGCCTATAATGACGAATTACTTCGTTGGTGCTTCTAGCTATCATGCCTCCAAGCAGTTGCAGCCTCGCTTCATCGCTCTGTGTACCTGCAAAATCATTAGGGAAATGGTATTAGAGTTATACTCTAAGCAATGGTGAATTACTTTCTGCCTTATGCCTATGCTACAGACAAGAATGTAATTTGCATTAAACCGAGCATTCATCAGATAATTACAAAAAATTAGAGAAGAGGGAATGTAAATCAATGGAAGCTTTCAACTTTTTATATTTTTCTGACGTGTTTGTTTCAATGTGCAGGAACAGGTTTATCATGTTCGAGTTCATTTCATCAGATATGTGGAGTAAAACGGGCTCCCACGAGGGTTGAGCCCGACATATCAAAAGGATACATTCTCAGGTTACATACGAGAGTTCATTAATGTTGTCAAAAATGGTCATCAAAAGAGTTGTTCAATTTAAGAAATAGTCAATAAGCAGCTTTATTTCAAAGACATCAAAGAAAGCAGCTTGAGCATACAGTATAGCTTTGTTCTTCTTATCATAGCATCAAGACAGCTTTGATAATACATGGAGAAATAAGTAAGCAGTCTTGCATGTTTTCAGCATTCATATTTTGAGCTGGGTGAATGAGGTATTATATTCATAACTGGAAGGAATACAAATCTGGAAATGTACGACAATCATAAAATGTTGGAAAAGCATTATCGAATAAGTGAGTTCAATCAGCTTATGAATTAAGTGGCAAAATGTTTTCCAGTATGGGAAAGAGTGAAAGTTACAGCTGAATCAAAAGTCTGATTATACATGGGGCAACAATTATGGCTTAGACAACATTCTACAGGCATGTGTATTTCAAATACCAGACGAGAAATGTCAAGACATTGAACATGAAGACTTAACAGAGGCAATTTGTAGTAGCATCAAGTACAGATTTGTAATGGTACAGTCATGGAGAATGAGCATAATGCCAATCTATTGATGAGAATCGACTAAAGGAACATATTCAAATGACTGATTTATCTTCTCAGTTTAAGGACAACCCTGGTAAAAATGATAATGTACAACAATCTCAAAGAAGAAAGTGACTAGAGGGATGTTCATATCAGTCAAATATTGAAGCTGAATATCATCAAAGAGGAAGCAGTTCATATACAAGAAAGCTTGGATCTATGCTGTTGCTATGTATTTGGGCAGAGATATCATGGGACAACAACAATTAAATAATCTGAGTTCCATATGGTTGATGCTACAGGAGAAATAGTATGGTAATAGGCTCTTCATTATTTTCTTACAAAAAAAAAATACAATTCCAACATCATAACAAAGAAAGCAATTTAATGAAGTTTCTTTCATCAAGAGTATTGGCATCATGGATGATTAGACATAATGTGTTGTTAAAGAAAAATAATACTATCTTTACAACAAAATTAACTGCAAGGAAATATCATGTACACTGCAGAATTTTTGCATACTTGAACTTTTACAGAGGCTAAAAATTAGAGGAAAATATTTTTGCACAAGAGTTACGGAATACAGAAACAATCAAGAAGATATTTAGGAATATTTACCATAGTTCTTAGCAAAACAACTGGAGCTACAGTCATGAGAGTTTGCTTTGAAAATATGAAAATGCAATAAATTGGAAGTACCCAATGTGCCAAGCTGCGCCCAGACACTATTCAGGAAAGAGTGGAATAGGGTTTTCAATAATGCAAATTTCAAATGATGGATTTGAGTTGATTCAGCTATAAAGATACCCATATGGGGTTTTTCTTTTGTCAGAAAGTATAGTTTACTCAGAATTGTGAACATAAATATAAAGATGATATAGGAATCTGTCATGGGTCGCACCAAGAGTGAGGAATATGTTGACCATTATGTCTTCTTTTTACACTCAAATCCTTGAGAATACAAAATGTAAAAGGGGTTTTTGTTTATACCCAGATCTAGGAGTTAAGCCGCGGCCTGGAGGAGATTTTTCGCATATACCCAAATGAGATTTCGAACTGGGAAATACATTTTCTTTGCTATCATGAATATTTGAAGCTTCAAATACAGAAAATACATAATTCAAATGTTATTTACAGTACCCAGAAGTCTTAAAGTTGTTGTCTCAAAAATATGGAAAAAATCAAAAGGAAATCTTCATGTACCAGCTTAAGAGTGAAGATTTTTGCAGTTTCAAAAGAACAAGACACAAATTTGAATTTTTTAAAGCAAAGATTGTTCTTTATCTGTCAAAATACTTCAAAAAATATTCAATGGTGCTTCAAGAAGTAAAGAAAGTTTTAGAAATGTACAGTAAAAGCAAAAAAATCAGACTATTATCTCAATGTACCTCCTGAAATCTTCTTATTTTCAAATTTGAAGAGTGTTGAATAAATTTCGTAACTTTAGATCTTCATGGCGGCCAAGTTAGATGCAGATTCTTGACAAAATTCGAAGCAAAAGCTCAGATAAATCAAAGAACCTCACTTAGAACAAAAAAATGCGCCTCAATGGTCCACGTTTAAAAAAAAAAATGTCATATGCCATTCCATTTTGACCAAAAAAGACCAGATCCGAATTCTCATTGCCAAAAAATACTAGAAAGGTAGGTTCGTGGCTAGGGTTTGAGCAGTGGCGGTGGCTGTTTTCCTCAAATATCTCTAAGTCTAATGCAGAGAAATGATAATGAGTTTAGGGTTTGTTAGCTCTTTTTGTTCATTTGCCCTAAGGTCAACATTGAAAGTTAACTATCGCCTTTGACATAATAATTTTGAATTATTATATGAGGACAACTTTGTCAAATATTCCAAAAGATGGGCTAATGGTATGGTCAAATATGATTGAGTGAGTGTGGTTGGCCACTTCTATCAATAAAATGTGGAAATATTTAGAAAATATGCCAAGTATGTATGTATGGACGTGGGCTTTTCAGTTAAGTTTTGTTTATTACATTAATACCTGTTATGTGCATTGATCAATTACAGCTAAATTTATTAAATGATTAAATTATAGATCATTTAATTAATTTAGTCACAAATGCAAATAAAAGATATTATAATAAGCAAAGTTAACTGAAGTGAGAGATATTTTTATCATGCACATGATAATAGAGTTGGAGTTTTAGTTCCCATGGGCGAATTGGTAAAAACGAGGCAGTTTTGCATGCTTTAAGCCACTTTTTCAGGGAGTTGCAGTTCAGTCGGAATAGTGCATGTATCAGTTATGACTTGGCAGTGAGTTTGAGCTTGATTGGGCTTATTTTTGCATGGTTTTGGGCCTCCTTTTCAGAGATATTTTCTTCTGCTCGGATTTGGCTTTGGAATCATCACCCTTTCTTGGAGTTGGACTCTCAGTTATTTTTGCATGCCTTTTGGAAAGGTTTTTGTATATATTGAAAAACTTAACTGTTTTTCAATTCTAGTTCTTGTTTTCTGCCTTTGCCTTCAGCAAAGAAGACTATCTTGTAACTCAACATTTATTTACAGATTAATACAGCAGTGTTTTTTACAGGTTCAGATCGTGTTATTGCAGAGAATTCCTTCAAGTTTCAGTATTTTAGAATTTGCCTTCAAGTTTCAAGCATCTTTGTCATGTGGGATTGATCGAAGTAATTATTGTGTTGCAGTTTTTGAAACCTTTAAATATTTTTGTCTCCTTAGTGAATTATGTATGCATCCAGGTTTAAATCCACTGGTTAAACATTGTGTTAATCGATAATCAAACAGTCTAGTTGTGGAAATCATATTTCCCTTCTGTGATTGTTTCTTTAATAGCCTTTGTTTAAAATATTCAAGTGTTTAAACTTCCAGATCTAGTTGTGCGAATGAAAATAGTGAGTAATTGTTCTATGAGTTAAAGTCTGCAAGTTGGATTCTTCGGTGCATCACCATAAATTAAAAGTTTCATAGTTTAGAATTCAGACTTAGTCTTTCTACCTCTTTCCTAGCCAAGTCAATTAGATTTTAGGGGATTTTTATCAGGGAACCAGCCCTCTCTGGAGATTGATTCTCAGTTTTAGGCAACCCACAGGCCTGAGAATCATTCCATGTTTCAACAGATTGTTGAATTTAACTATTCAAGCGTTAGGGCAACTGAATTGACAACACTACTATTATGTGTACTTGTATACTTAGTTACATCCTAGCTCGGGGTTGGTTTGTGAGCAAACCTATGGTTGGGAGGTGAACACACCCTATTGGCCATGAAGGAAAAATATCTTGTGTATTTTGTAAGTTTTGAAGAGTTGCAAAGATGGCGTACCCTTATTTCTTGGATAATTTGTTATGTTGGTTGTAAATCCTAAGAGGAACTTGTCCTACTAAATGTTGGTTGTTGTAAATTATCAAATGGAGTATTATGTGACTATGTTGTTGTAAATTAGCAAGTGGAAAAGGCTGCAACTGTATATTGTAAAAAAGAAATAGGTATTTCATCATTTCAATATAATCTATGTTTAAACTACTGAATAAAGTTATGGACTAATGAAAATGAATTAGAAATGGGATCTATCTTAATCAGTTAGAAAAATAAAGTAGAATAAATACTATTGTTGAAAGGGAATGACGAACTCAGAAAGCCTTCCAATATCCAGTATGCACCTTCAGTATCTTATGCTTCTTAAAATAAATCAGATTTTAATCATCTTGATACAAGCACATACTACTATGCCTTAAAGCGGAAATAGAAATAGTTTAATTTCCCATGCATTAACCCTTCTAGGAAAGTTGTTGTAGTTTCATATCTAAGAAAATTTCAGTAGCATAACGGCATGTAAATTAACATTTCAAGAATGGGAAACACAAAGGATAGAAGAGAGATAGACAGAAGACAAGAAAAAACGATATACGTGGGGAAAACACTTTCAGGTAAAAAACCCCACACTCCAAAGCATCGAACCAATGTATTAATCTGCAACAATAAGGTTACAATACACTTGCAGGATCGCAGCCTTAACATGGAGACTACATCTTGCTCTTCTGGAGGAAATCCAACAACACTTCAATACCTACAATCAAACTATGCATTCTACAATGCAAGGCATCCTATTTATAGGAGATACAAGCTTTGAGAAGCTTCTAGAAGAGGTTAGGCATCCAAACCCATGTGGCAATAATATCTCACACCATAGGCATGATTTGGACATTTGTACAACATTCTCTTATAGCTCTTACAGTTGTCATAACATGAAAAACCTCTCTCCCAAGCTTAGGCACCTAGTTCATGCTTATAGTGTGTTATGAAAAATTCCTTACAAATGTCATATAACATGTGCCATAAAATTTTGTCACACTTACAACACATTCAACAAACAAAGAATAAGTCAAACATGACTATCACACTTATTCTTTCACACTTTTGTCATACCCCACTAAGGCACCACACTTTCTCCATTCAAAATATACCTTATGACGCATCATAGAATATGTCATAAGATGACATCACTTGTCCTAGGTCCATGATTCCAAGATGGGACACCTACCTCCACATGTGATGAAGATGTGTCATACAGTCACCTCCAACGGGGATGCCACCTAGCTAGTGGGTCCCACTTAATGACATGACATTGTAGGAAATTATTTAAAACAAATAAATACAATAATACATTAAATAATTCAATGTTAGGACTCTAAGGTTGAAACACCTTATTCCCAACAATTGTTGCACTGTTTCTATTAGTCACTGCCTGTCAAGTGGGAAATAAATGATATATATGATACTATTGTGTAATGGAAGTCTTATTCTCTCTGGTTATGAAGAATAGAAAGCATGTGTTTTAATTTGGAAAGGAAAAAGTATTTTTGATATTAGACTGGTTTTTCATCGTATATAAAAGGATGTAACAGCATGTAACTGTGTATTTAGTTTATCTTTAAAAAGGGGATTCTTTTTCAAACCGCATATTGATGTCCATATGATTTGTATGTTGTAAATGAATTTTCTTGCACTAGTGAAAAGGGAAAGCTACTTCTTACTTGCAAAGGAAAGGAATATGTAATGAATGCATAGGAATGGGATATATAATTATGTTTGAGCTCAATATATCAATCTTTTCAATTAGAGATGAATTTTTTTATGTGAATGTAAGAACTAGTGATTCGTTTGAGAAAGATTCATTATTTTTTTGGGTTCTTTGTGCATCATTGATAGGGAGGAATACTCTTTTGTAGAGCTATTTATTTTAGAAAATGAAACCTATAGATTCAAAGCATCGATAACACTCCTTCAACTCTTCTTTCACCATCAAGCTTTCTTGCTTTCAGCCACACACCACCATCCAAATTCAATGAACTTCCTTCTCTGGCATTGATCAAATCTAGGACAATATTTACACTTAGTGTCTACACCTTGCTTGTTAGAAGCATAACTCCAAACTTGTCGTTGGTTCTGGAAATCATGCCTTGAGTAGATGTTTATCGCTCAATTGACACAGCTTTTTAATGCGAGCCATGGAACCTCAATGATTCACAACAACAATGTGAAATAGTGAAGGAAATCGACATTTACCATGTGTTTCTGATCAACTTACCTTCACTGGTCAACCAAATTTAATGCAAGATTCTCACAGAATAGCAAATTTCTTCCACCATTCATACTTGTCGGGGCTTGGGGATTGCTAATCCCCCTTACCCCATACTTGAAGAGCTTAGAAGGACTTAAAGAAACAAGTCTAAACACCTTAGTCTAAAGCTCCTCATCACCTGTCATAGTTCGGCCATTGGCCTTACCCTTTACTATCTACCTTTCTTACTCCATCACAAACCATTACACTAACCCCTGAAACACTGAAGTACGAAACTCTGACTTTTCTTTAAGTTATCAAAGATTGGGGTTCTTTCTTCCACCATGTCACTTACATGCCTTGGAGTTAAGGTGTAATCCAACTTATCGACCCACAATGCCTAAATTGATTATTTGCAAGCATAGAAAGACTTAACTTTTTTGTGGAAGTCAACCTTCAGACTTTTGTTCTACCACATACTTATCAAGCTATTAAGGCATAAACCTTACTTGACCGAATCTACAAACAATAAAACCATTTCAAGTATCGTGGTTTGGGGTTTCACCTTACCTCTTTCTTTACTTCATGTTAAGGCATAAGCCTTAACACTGAAGCTCGATGTCTGATGCTATCAGATTTAACCTTTTGATCTCTTCTTTTTTGTTGCAGCGTTAAATATAAGGTTTTTTCAAATCTCAATGTCTAACATTATCGGACTTCAATTATTCTATCTTCTTATTTTTTGTTGCGGCATTAGATATAAGGTATTTTTGAAGCCCGATGTCTGACGCGTAGTTCATACTTCACCTTTTCAATCTTCTTTTCTTTGAGGCATTCATTATAAGGTATGACCAAAGCCTAAATTCTGAAACTTTTCAGACTTAGCTCAAATCGTCCACCCCTTTCTCTCTTTGGAAAATCATAAAAAGTAAGCTTGAGGATCGAAGCCTCAACTTCTGCATCCCTTCAAGGCTTGCACTGAAACTATAAATGCATCAAACTATGATTCTCTAATGATATTAATAACAATCATATTGCCAAAGCATAGATTTTTAATACTTTAGAGCTAGCATTTGTTACTCTTTTCAAAACAAAAAAAAATAGTTGTGTTTTTTCCCTTAGTGAAGAATTATGGGCATGACAGGGGTCTCCATTTTGTGGAAGCGAAGTGGGGCATGTTGTGAGACCACAAAAAAAATCCCTTAAAATTTACTCTTATCATGACACTACCACCACCAAAGAAAACAACAAAAGTAAAAGCCTTCCTAGGATATACATGATACCACCACAAAATTATTAAAGGATATACAACAATTACATCCCCTTTGGAAGATTTATTAATGAAGAAATCAAATAAAGTTATTGAATGGACATAACAATACTTGCAGTCATTTGATTCATTTAAGAAAAAAATGCAGAAGTACCTATACTTATCTTCCTATATTGGAAATCCCCTTTCATGTCCATGTGGATGCATCTAACGTAGCCATAGGAGCAGTTCTAGCATAGCCTAGAGTGAACAAAGATCATTGTATAGCTTTTGCAAGTAAGAATCTCTCAAAAACAAAGAAGAACTATACAACTACAAAAAAGGAGGCCTTATCAATGGTGTATTTTCTACAAAATTTAGACACTATTTATTATCCACACCATTTACATTCTACACCAACTGTGAGCCACTAAAATATCCATTGAATAAACTAGTAACCTAGGGAAGAATATGAAAATGGTTGCTTTTGTTTCAAGAATTTGAATTTACTATTATGGTTAAACTAGAGACAAATAACCAAGGATCCAACTATCTTTCTAGAATTGACATAAGACAACTAGATGAGCAAGAGGAATAACTTCTTGGAACAAACCTCTTCAGAGTAATTATGGTACCTCAAGAACTTCATGATGTGGTAATATTAATCTTTATACGACAATTTCCACTAATGTCGCCAAAAGATAAGTAAACTCTTTTGCAAAAGTCTCTACCCTATGTAGTGATTGAAGGAGAATTATATAAAATAGGGAGAGATGATATTATTAGAAGGGTAGTGTATGAGCATGAGAGATAAGAGATACTTAGAGAAGCCAACAAGGGGATATCCAGTAGTCATAACTTAGGGGAAGCCATAAAAAAGAAAGTGAAGTTGGTAGGACTTTGGTGTTCAACCCTCCATAAGGATGCAAAACATTACACCAAATGGTGTTACATATGTCAAAGGGTTAGAAGACCTACCACAAGTGATGAGATTCCCTTATGACTAGTCCTAGCATTTGATGAATTGTAGTAAGAGGTTACCTTAGGCAACCATGGGTTATTGCTTGATTTGTCATCAGGTGGAGTGTTGAAGTTATTAGGCGGGATGGATGTCATTAAAGACCTGTTGAATTTACCTCCACTGTTAACGTTATTCCTCATGTTGAAATTATTTCCCTTATGATATTGTTAGAAGGCATGTATTCCATCTATTTCTTCTTGAGGCTCATTTTTGTCCTGATAAGGAAAAGTGTATGTTTCCAAGGTCAGTCAAATTATTGCTTTCATATTTAGGAGATCGACTTGTAATAACATCAAGTGATCTGAAACTTTCATAACTTTTTAGGACTAGAGCAGAGTCATATCCTACTGGAACTAATTCATTTCCTTTAGGAGGATGAGAATCACAATGTTCATTGTAATGTGTAGCAGCAAGAAAAATGTCTGAAGCAATTTTGAATTGTGTACAATCTACTTTAGCATGAGCATTTGTATTATGAATTCTACACCAATTATTCATCGTGAGGCCAACTAAATTCACTTTTGATGTAGATTTTTCATCAGTTGAATCAAGATTATCTAAAGGCGTTGATATTCCCCCATTATTAGGGCATGTATTCCAAGGTCTAGTGGCCTGGGAGCATTATACATTCAGTTTTGTGAATTCTAACTATTATTCTGAGCATAAAATTTTGATTCCTTAATTGTGTAACCTCTGTGGTTAACCTTTTGAGTTGAGTTGTAACTTCTTTCATGTCTTCTTTTTCCTCAAAAATTTTGACATTTTGATTTTCTTGAGTTTGCGAGAAAAAATAATTTCCATTAGGACATAGCTCTGTAATAGTTGGACCAGGGTGAGGGACTAAAGCTTGACTATTTCCTAGTTGAAAGAAAGTACTTTGAGGAAATTTCCCATTCTGGACCACTGTAGGATAAACATTAGGAGTCATAGTATGACCTATAGGAACTCCATTTGCATTCAGGGTAGGGTAAATGTTCAGTCCATTTCCGTCATTTGCAGACAATTTTTTTTTGAGATGTTCCATTTCTAAATTCACACTTACGGCTTCGGCATAGGCTTCTGGTAAAGTAGTAGGAGGATTTTCTCTTCGCTTCACAAACATAACAGTTAAAGTATCTACTAATGAATAATAAATTGCGATAGCAGACAAATTATCCACTACATAAGGTGCTTGTAGCCTAGAATAAGCCTTTTGGAATCTATCATTAAAAGCGGTTGTAGGCTTTCCTTCGAACCTTTTGATTTGAGCGAATTGATGATATAACAAAGCAGGGTCAGTCGGTGTTCTAAACTTGGCTAAAAATTGGGTTTCCATGTCTTGCCATGATCTGATGGAATTACGAGGTAGGTCGATATACGACTGGTAAACTTCATCACTCAAAGTATAAGGGAACAACCTACATCTAACATCTTTGTGTTGAATCCTTGCTCTAAAGCATGTATCCTTGAATATACTGATATGTTCTTTCGCATCTTTGTGAAAATAATATTTAGGACAACTTGTCAAGATTTTTTGGTAAATCATTGTATACAGTAAATTGAATCGGCAATTCCACATTAAAGAATGTCATCACTGTGGGAGGTGGTGGTGTAACAACAGTTGGAATCTTTGGACTTGCACTCAAACTTCCAGACTTTTGAGGTCAAGATGATGTTCGACCACTAAGCTCAACTAAAGTCACCCATGGATAACAAGACCGACATCTAGTGGTTCTACAGAAATATAGCTTAAACCTTAACAAAACCAAGAAAAACAACAACAATAGGCCCTCCTTCTAGCGCTAATTCTTGTTGACGACGATTTTACTCACAGAAAATAGGGCAAATAAATTCTTCACAGACAAGACTGCAAAGAGCCTATCCTTCTTGAAAGATATGGAACAAAGACAACCTAAGGGAAAATTTTGCATTACAGGAAAAGATTGGCTTTCGTTCAATCCCAAGTCTCTGATAATTAGGTCATGGTTGCACTAGGGTTGCTCTCGGGTAATGATGTGATATTGTTGTTAATCTCAAAGGGACTACGGCTATTTCCAAATTTTCTAAGAATTATAAGCACTTCACATAAAATTTTCACTCTATTCATAGAATAACATCATGAAATCAAAAGATTTTTACAATAACATTTCATGAATATCACAAATTCCTTGCTATCACTTAAGTAGATTTAGCATTAAGCATTCAGTAATCATATGGAAAACAAAGGATTTTCAACAAAATTATTTCCATCCATTTAAATTTTTGGAACATTTTCAAATATTTAAACATCTATTCTAAAACAAAGTATAAAAAATACTGAAAATTAAAAATTTCTCCATGTTATTCTCCATGGATTCCCCAAAGAATTATTTAAAACAAAGCAAACCGCTTTATACTTCACTAGATTGCTTCACAACTACATATAAAATGATGCAAGCTTTTAAAGAGAAGGGTTTTGTTTCTAGACACCGAGTAGGTTTTGTGTGCACCCTTAAACGGCATAGCATACAGTCTTGTTCGGCCGAACTAACAAAACCAACTACAAAAGATACTAAGATAGGTAGCTATCTAATAAGCTCTTATATTAATTAATGTCTACGTGCATACAAAGTTTTACGTCGGAATGGTTCAGAAAATAGGAAAAAAGAACAAAACTTAAAAGTTTATGGTCCTCCGACATCCACAAATTCTGAACTTAAAATAAAAATGAGGGAGAACATGGCCTTTTATACAATCAAGGCCCCAAAAGTTCAACCTAAGAGTCTATTCAGAGAATCAGAAATAGAAAATTAAAATGTGGCGTGTGGCATCTACCAACTGTCATCAAGAACATTCTAGAATAAATCAAGGCTTTGACTTCATGTGCAGCAACACTTTTTTCATACTCCAACACGATCACTTTACATTTGTCAAGGCTATCAGCTTCTTTCCAAAACACCGGGATAAGTAACATCTACCGGGACCGGGATCAACCTGCAAACTCAAAATTGAAACAAAATAAACTTCATCACGCTTCTAGTACCCAGTATTCGGTTCTCTCATTTCTCTCATGATTCGGGCTCTGGGATTCTTCCTTCACCTTTCTTCAACTTATACTCTTCGAAAGAACTAAATACTTGATGCATGCGTTCTTTTGAAATCCTTCGTATTGCTCTCCAAGTGAGCTTGAGCCTAATATATTCTTCAATTACTTGGAGCATAATATCACTCTTTTGTGCTTTATCTGCTTCATACTTGACCATAATATTTTTGCACTATATTATCTCATCAATGACTTCCCGCGTCAACAACTGAACAGGATCTCTATTTATTCTCTCTATCCATTCCTTTAAGGCTTTAGCTTCTTAACCTTCATGTCCTAATGTTCGGGGATCAAAACCTTGATGTGTTAGTACTTCAATGAATTCTTTATTTTCACTAATCAATTTTCTGCACTCGACGGTGACGTTCTCAAATCCTTCAATACATGGTATTAACATGTCACCTTCCCATTTCAACTATTTCTTCCACTTTTCTGGAAGTGGAAGTTCATATCCTCATATTACATCACTTTGTATTAACTCTTGGATACCTGACTGCATGAGAATTTCAATGTTTCGCTTTTCTTCAATGACTTGCTCATGGCGAAATCTACATTCATCTTCAAATATTTTCAATTTCTCTGAATGATGGTATGCTTCCTTGTACTTCCCTATTGCATATGTAATAAATTCTTCTCCTTGATTTACCTAGTACTCAATCCATTCTTCAAATATGTTCATTTTATGGAAAACTGTTGCAATTGCATCTACTTGCTCTTGTGACATCACCACTGGATGTTGGGGCAGTTCAGCTTGTTCTCGACCAGATAAAGTTAATGACTTAATAAAATGTTCCAACGTAGCTACCCGTTCTTTCAATTCTCTTTTCTTCTATTTTTATTTTTGTGCTCTGGCAACAGTAGCATTTAAATTCACTTTTATTTCCTCTAACTCTTGCTGCCAAGATGAGTGTCCAAGGTTAATGCTTGTTATCTTATACTCCTTAGGTGTTATTTCATGTCTATCTTTATCAATTGTTGGAGTAGCTATCTAAATAGTTCTATTTCCATTTTCATTTCTTTGTATGACATGCTTTTCCTTTGCTCTGTGCCTAGGTTTAGGAGTATCTACTTCTATAAAATTATTAAGATTTAGAGGTAGTACTTCCACTTCCATTGGAGAAGCTAATTCCCTGATTAACCAATCAGGTGTATCATCATCTTGTTGTACCTCTATACCATTTCTTTGTTCTTGTTTTCTACTTGTTTCAAGAACTTCTTCTCTTTGACTTGTCACATTTTCTGGAATGGGAATTTCTTCAATGATATCTAGCATAGATTCGGGATTGGTAGGGTTTGAAACTACGTCCTCTATTTGGAGACTTACATTTTCCTGTCTATCCATATTTTCTACCTCATCTCTTTGAACATTATCTTCTTTATTTACTACTACACCAGGATTCTCTTCATTTTCAATTCCATCTCCAGCAAATTGTGTAGCTTCCTCTTCTACAATTTCAATTTCAATTTCAGCATTGCCTTTCTCTAGTTCTTCAAGGACCTACGAATTTTTACTAATATTTGGCACATTCCCAAACGAAGGAGGGGAATCAAAAGTATCCTCAACAATTCTTTCATCAATAGGATCCTGCTCTGTAGTTTCTCGTGTTTCCATTTCAAGTACGTTAGGGTTTCTTGCCTCTAAGGTGAGTGTTCCTTGAATATACTCTTCTTCTACAACATTTATGGGGTTAGAACCTTCATCCTAAAATTCTTCTGTCACTGGATGTACCATGGGTTTATCTTTAGATTTATTTTCCTTCACCTTCTCCCACATAGCACCCCATTTATCCATCTATTCTTTAATTCTAGCTTCATCTTCTTTAGATATTTCCTCTAAAGTGATAGAGTCCCTCCCAGTGCTTGTTTCATACTAGCCATATTAACAGAAGGGGGAGAGGTAAACAATGTTGCAGCCCTTTGAGATGTAGACCTAGTTTGTGCACCAACATTTTTTGTTGCTCCTATTCCTTCGTCAATAACCACAATTGTTCGCGGTTTAGCTGTAGAGGAAGATGCACCTTTAGGTCTCACTTTTTATTTATCTTTATTTGTCTCTACATCTTTCTATTTATCATATGGTTTTATGGGAACTTCTTGTCTTGTAATTACATGGATTCTTTCTTCAATTCTAATACCTAGAGTCGCCTTACTAGTCTTTCTTTTCTTCTTGGTAGGCTCTCCACTTTCAAATGTTGTCTCATCTCTTTGCTTCCTCCTTTTATCTTATAAGAAGATAGGATCAATTCCCCTTTCTCTCAAACCTTTGCAAAAATCATCAATCCAGTGTTGAGTATACCTTAAGACTGGTCTAGTGAACTCATCAATTGATGTCATATCTTCATCATCAACACCTGGGTCTGGGATGGCTCAACACCTGGCCATCATCTTCATCCAACTGATCTAGGATATCATAAAGCTTGAGCATCCGAGCAAATCTTAAAGACATTCTTTCATATTTTCTTCTTCTTACCACATGCTCGTCTTCACAGTTAAGCCAATAGTCCTCTAAATGTGCCACATGAGCACGAAAACCAACTATATTTTTAGCAATATTTCCTTCAGTATCATAATACACTCTCTAGAGTGGGAACTCTTCAAAATGGTATGTCCTCAGTTCTTCTTCACACAAATCAGTTACTTTAATTGCACTAAACTTATAATTTCCTATTGTAATGGGAAATTTAAAAGAGGCCTTTTTGCGAGCATGGCTATAAAGAGCCTGAGATGGTTTTAACTGTCTCACCAGTTCCAATAAAATAATTTTATTTGTATGATACCTGGGCAGCATGAATGGGTGTCCATCAAATCCCTCCACTCTAATGTAGGAGTAAGTTGGGAACTGTATATACCAGCCTCCCATTGGTTGAATGGCACTTTGCGCTTCCAGGGATAATCTTTTATCTTTATCACCTTCCATTTTTCTTACCAATTTCATGGAGAACAAATCATTAACTTTCTTGTAATCATCTTTATACCCATGTACGATGATTTTGGGTAAACGTGCATATATCAAACTATTACCAACCTTTGTGCCTAGAGTACCAACCTGTCTCAACCCTTGTTTATTGGATCTCATAGCACAAGAGTAAATAACATACGATGACATGTAGAAGCATCTGGTTTTGGGAAATGTAGTAATATGTTCATGTAATTTGTCACTTATCAATTTTCCACAATGCAATTCCACGGGACCCTCTATCATGCAGGATATTATCACAAACATCTAGGGTTCGAATTTGCTTACATCTCTTAAACTAGCCACTCTGCTCAGCAAAGTTATAATATCTTACATTTCTTGTTTAAACATAGACCTCTAAATTACCTTGGTATGTTGTGTAATTGGTTGTTGGTACCATTGAGTGCTCATAATTTCTCTATTATGCTCTTCGATGCTCTAATATGTCCTAACTTTAGCCTTCATGTCAACATTGAACATCTGTGTGTAAATGGGGAGACCAAATGTGTATATGATTCCTTTCTATGACAGGTTTGCGTAAATTCTCCCTTCTTTCTCAACAATCTTCTTGGTTGGGTTGTAATGATTTATACATTGCATAACTAATTTAGGAGCCTCCATTGCTAGCGGAAACCCTGCTGTAGGAAGTAACCCATTTTCCACAACATTCTTGGTGCATTGAGAAGCATTCTCTTGCAATAGTCGTGAACGGATTTCAATGTCAAAAGACCATCCCATATGAGTGTCTATAACCACTACGTTGATGGGTACGGCTTGCGAATTGCAATACTTGAATTCATCTTCTGCCCTTGCATCAGAAGTGCTCATTTTGTATATAATGTGCTCTGCAATTTTCAAAATATGTGTCTTGTGTGCGAGTTATGGTTAAATTTAACCAAAACTTACATTTTATAAAATTTTCAATTCATTTTCGAGTAAATTTAACAAATTAGAGAATAATCAACATTTCAATTTCTGAATGGAAATACCATTATCAAGATTTTACAGCTTGAGAAACACTTAACAAAGTATCAGTTATTCAAGACATACCTAGTTCTGGTTAATAATGGTGATCTTTCATAATGCAACTTCAAAACCCTTGGTAGTTGTGTCTTGGTTTCTCAAAATTTACCTCTCCTTGTGCGTCAATGTTGTTTCGTTAATTCAATTTCCCTAGCAAATTTGCAATATGACACAAAGTAGAGTGTTGCAAAAACAATTGCATGCTTGAGGTGGTGCCAAGTACATAGGTATTTTGCCACCTTTATTAATTACCTGTTATTTCACATTAATTCCTAGAATAAATGTGGAATCATTACGGATTATGGTCCAAATCATGAACACCTAAATTTTTGTGTTGGCTCACTATTTGAGAAGGAAGATGACGCAGTGATTATACATTAAAATCAGATGTCACACTGATTCTTTGTAAGGTATATTTCACTAAAGATACATGATTGATTGATGATCACCAGGATTAAAGATTTTTGGTATTGCCTTTGGTAAAAAAACAAAACATTGGGATCCAGGAAATACTCTTCAAGGAAACAGAAAGAAAAACTGAAATGAGAGGAAAAAAGCTGAAACCGAGTCTAAAAGATAAATCAACAAATTTAAAAAAACCAAACTCTTTGGTTTTCAACTTTTGGAAAAGGAAACAATAAAATACTGGAATTCGGTAAAAAGGAAAGTACCAGGATTGACAACTTTCCAATTAGTGAAATATCAGGCGGAACTAGAATCATATGAAGATACAAATTTCCTTGACACAAATGCAAGACTCCGGGACTCCGGTCTCTGGTAACATATTAAACACTGTGAGAAGACCGAAACACCAAATCCAGGAAGCAAAAGGATAAAACAATAAAAGGCCAAGTGATAGTAAAAAAGAAATCGGCCAACAGCCGAGCAGCAAAACAATGTCGAAGCAAGCGAAAAAAAAGAAGAGAAGTCGAGGAAAAGGAAAAAAAAAGGGGTCCACATTTTTCCAAGGGGTAAAATGGGGCATATTGTGAGACCACACAACAACTAGCAACCAACAAAACTAAACAAAACAATAGAAATTCAATTCCAGATCTAACATCAACGTTCCAACTTTCTTTAGTATTCCAATCATAAATCATAAGATCCTTATTCCACATTTAGATTTCACTTCGATTAGAATGCAAGATTAAGTATTACTGAGCTCATGTGTGTGCAATTGATTATTTTCACCACAATAAACTTAGAAATAGCAACTGTTTGCATTAATCTACATAATATGACAATTCCTTTAAGCCAACTAGGGATAGAGCCTTGCTACTAGTCAGGTTTCTATAGTCCCGTCAAGGTTATCTCTATAATTCCCCCAAATATAGCTCTACTATCGGTCAGGCATCCATAGCCCCGGTAGAGTTATTTGGATGGCCTAATGAGTTGATATATTTTCTTTTTTTTAGATATAGCAATGATAGCTCATTTTCACTTTTGATATTTCAATGATAGCTTGTTTATCAACTTGCAAGAAATGAAGCCCGCTATTAGGTTGAGAATTACAGTGGTAGCAAAGGTAGTCTTTTGATTTTTCAATTAATGTAAACAACTACTATCCCAAATTTTAGTAGAATGATTTAAATGTATTCATTTGTAGCTCAACATCAACTGAATGATTCATGCTAATCAGAGTATAAAGAATTGAATAATTCTCAAACAATTTATAAATGGAAAACTATTTCTGGTCAGAATATAGATTAAAGTTCTAGACTTTACGTTCTATTGACCTGTAGGCCTTCAAAGGTTGCCAATTACTGTAAAGTCAAATGATGCAACACCCAAAACAAAACAAAACAAAAAACAAATATTTACAAGCAAAACTATTTACAAAGAAAAAAATAACTATGTACAAAAACTATTTACTTATGACTGGAAATAATGCTTTAGGAACTGCCCATTCACAGGCAATGGGATATCTTTGCTAGTCAAATACTTCAATCTATAAGTACTATCACCCAAAATTTTAGAAATTTGGTATGGGCATGTCCATAATTTGTCAAACTTACCATGTTCGCTTACCTTTATGATCTTTGTTCCAATACAAGACCAAATCAAATATTCTAAAAGTCTTTAATCTAGCTCGTTTATCAAACCATCTTTTTACCACAGATTGATGCCTAGCAAAGTGATCTATAACTTGAGTACGTTTCTCATCTAAATGCATCAATTGCAACAATTTGGCTTCTATTTGGTCATCTAATCCAATATATTCTTGTGCAAACTGCCAAGTAGGGATTTTTAAGTTTTTTAGTAGAATAGGATCTACCCCAGAGACTAAATGATAAGGAGAATTCCCTAATGCAGCTTTCATCCTAGTACGATCTACCCAAAGGATGAATTTTAACAAAGAATGCCATTCCCTAGGGTTCTTTTCAATCAATTTTCTTATTATATCCAACAAATTTTCATTTGATGATTTAGCTAATCTGTTTCCCTATGGATAGTAATTAGATGAAAATTTTAGTGTTATGCCATATTCAAATGCCCAATTGGAAAATTTTAATGAAGCAAAGGCAAGGCCATTATCACATACCAATGCATATGGCATTCCAAACTTGGTGATGATATTGTCTTCCAAGAATTTGATGACCACATTTGTAGTGCATTGCTTGCTAGGACATGCCTCTATCCATCTGGTACAATAGTTTGTAGCAGTCAATATAAATCTATGACCAGCGAAAGATGGAGGATTGATGGTTCCAATAAAGTCTAGTCCCCATTGTGAAAAGGGACGCATCTCCATCACCGGTTGTAATGGTTAAGCATTGAATCTTACTTTATCTGATATTGTTTGATGTGTTCGTAAGTATCTTTAAAAATTGTTGGTCAATAGTAGCCAGCTCTCAAAATGAGGTGTGCAGTAGCTAGGGGTGCTCCATGAGCTGTTCCAAATTTATCATGTAGTTCCTGCAACACTTTATCAGCTTCTGTTATATTTAAACATCTTAAATAAATTCCTTCATGATGTCTTTTGAATAGAGCTCCTCCCTTAATCATGTAACTTTGTGATTTTATCTTGAGGGCTCTTCTTTGATTTCTTTGCATATGATCAGCAAGTATGACTGACCAAATAATGCCAAATGTCTAAATACCAATCTTCTTGATCTTTTTCATCCAAAGTGTATTGTTGACTTAAGATTTGTGGGTCTATTTCTACAATATATTTAACCAAAGCTTGTCCCTGGACTAACTTCATGGGTATGATTTCTAAATCATATTCTTGTAAAATGGTGACCCATTTGGCTCTCTTTTCTCTGAGCTCGCTCTGTGTTAACAAAATTTTGACTGTTGAATTTGGAACAATAGCTTTGACTATACTTCTGAGGATGTAATGTCTAAACTTGTGTATGGATTTGACCAAAGCAAAGGCTTGTTTCTTGATATTTGTATATCTCAGTTTCGCTTCCTTGAATGGAGCACTCATAAAAGCAATTGGTTTTTCTTCTTTATTTTCGCCTTTCAATACCGGTGCTTCTGTGATAGCAGTCTTTATAGTCTCGAAGGAAATCTTAGCTTCATTCTTCCACTCTATTTTGGAATCTTTCTTTAACATATCATTGAGTGGCTTCACTATTTTATCGAATCCTATAATAAATTTTCAAACAAAATTAATCTTACCAAAATATGACTTCAATTCTTTTATGCTTCCCGTGAGCTGTAACTTGAGTAATGCATTCACTCTATCTAGGTCGATGGAAATACCATGTTCAAAAATGATATGTCCCAGTAACTTACCTTCAGTCACCCTGAAAATACATTTCTTAGGATTTAATGAAACTCTGTAGGTTTCACACTTTTGTAGTATCACTCTAAGATCTTGAACGTGATCTCTCTTGTCTTTCGAAAATACTATAAGATCGTCCATGTAAATAATGATGTATTTTCCTATCAATTCTCGAAAATCATAGTCCATAGCTCTTTAGAATGTAGCCCCAACATTTATCAATCCGAACGACATCCTTTTGTAAGCGAAAGTTCCCCACTTCGTGGTAAAAGTTGTTTTCATCCGATCTTCCCTTGCTACCATTACTTGGTTATATCCAGAAAATCCATCCAAAAAGGACATCATTTGCAAACCATTGACTATCTATAGCACTTCTTCAAGTGAGGGTAGTGAATAGTTGTCTTTTTTAGATGCCTTATTGAGATTCCATAAATCTACACACAGTCGTATATCTTTGTTTTTCTTCCTTACGGGGACTAAATTTTCCACCCAAGTAGAATGTTTGATAGGAAAAATTATCTTGGATGATAAAAAAAATTGAACTTCCTTTTGAATTAAAGGCTCTAAGAGTGCATTTACTAGACGTTGTTTCTGTCGGAAAGGCTTCACATCAGGTTTTAATGGTATAGTATGTGTAATGATGAAAGTTTCATAAGTCTTCAAGTCTTCATACATCCACGCTATGACTTTCCAATAATCTTAAGTGCCTAAGCAATATTTCTCTTTTCTTCTTCAGTACAAACCTTTCCTATGAGTACGTTCTTAGGATCTTCTTTAGTATGCAAATTGTATAACTCAGATAGTCCTCCATCACTTTGAGGTAAATCTTTTTGTATAATTATCTAGTCAATATTGAACAATCATTCTAACTCAATTATTCCTTTCAAAATGTTATTATCTATGGTTTGAGTCAATTCTTCATCTTGAATTTCACCATAAGGGTGATCTATCTCCTCAATTATTTGTGCTTCAAAAATACCAAAATTAGTGATGAATTCCAATATATGTCGGTCATCTTCAAATACCTGCAAATTAGTTACATTATCTGGAACTGAAGGTAATTGTACCAGTTTAACTATGAATCTTTTCAAATCTGAGGTCTCTAAAGGTTCCAAAGTACTAGCAGCAGTAGCTAAAGCATCAGCTCTCTAATTGAATCTTCTAGGGATATGAGTAATGTTAAATGCATTGAATTCTTCAATTAAATCCCATACTCTGTGTCGGTAGTTGGATAGTTTCTTGTAGTGGAAAATATATTGCTTTCGAACTTGTTTAACCACCAATTCTGAATCACCGAACAGTTTAAGGATTCTAACTTTCTTCTTGATTGTCAGGATCAAGCCATGATGAGGGCTTCATATTTTGCCACATTATTAGTACATTGAAATTGCAGTCGATATATAGCAAGAAAAGACTTACCTTGCGGATTAATAAGCTTGACTCCGATTCCAATTACTTGTTTAGATTTTGATTTGTCAAATTTAAGAATCTAGGCTTGATCATCTGTGGTTAATTCTTTACCATTTTTTGATACCATTAAATAAATATTTTCAGTCTGTATGTCTTGATCCTTGTCTCTACATGTTTCTAGTTCAATTCTTTTGACATTATCATGTTCTAAATAATATCAATTTTCAATTCTGTGAATTATCTCCAGACACATCATACAATTGTTTTCAGCATGTGCAACATTATGCAATCTGCACCAATCCTATAACAACAAATTTTTTAGTGAAATTTTGATTTTACCGCTCTCTTGAGCTTTTGCAATAATATTCTTCTGAAATTTATCATAAGGACCATTCTCTTCTTCAGAAGAATCACAATCTAATTTAATTAAAACATTTGTTCCAGGAGTTAATTCATTAGATTTATGAGCATCACAGGTGAAAACTTCTTCAATTTTAACTCCTGGACTTCGTATTTTGTAAACTCCTAGTTCTACATCAATGTATAAAACTTCATTTTTTTAATTATAATCTATAATCATGTATTTCATGTGTGGTTCTCTTTCAATCCTAATTTGATTAGGAACTCCCTTCCATGGTAACCACATGTGTGAGAAATTAGTGGCCATGTATCCATTCAATGTTTTAGACCAATCTCTACTTAAAAGCATACCATAAGTATCAGGTATCTCTACGACTTGAATGTCAATATAATATTGGATTCTAGGATCAAAAGCCAATTTCATGTGAATATTAGCCAACTCTCCTACTACATTCACCTCGGTCTTGTTGAGTTGAGTGACTTTCTTTAAAGAGCTTGCAGGAGTTAACCCTAATGTCTGACATATGGATAACGACATCATGTTAGTAGACGCTCCAGAGTCTACCAAGAAATTATGAAGATTCTTACCAAATATTCTCAAAGTGAGCAAAAATGGTGTGGACTCTAATTTTCCTTTATAAAAGGCTACTTGCGCATCTGCTATGGGAACGATGTTCTTATCTCTTGCTTTAGCCTAACTATCTTTCACTTGAATTTCTTTGAATTT